>CM050404.1:147423083-147712980 GCA_027580255.1 Therioaphis trifolii | reverse complement strand
ATAATTATAACTTTGATTTGAATAGTTTTTCTAGTGCAATGCCACCATTGTTAGCGGCAGCAATTCTTAGTTTTATCTCATTACGCATATGATTTGAATTACTTATATTAGTTCCTAAATATTTGAAGTCGGTGACCGCCTGAAAAGTATAACTGTTACGTATTAGGCCATGTGTGTTTCAAAAATGTGTGTAACAAAAATAACCGATGTAAATTTATAATAGACAATAAACGATTTCAATAATTACGATTCTTATCAATCTATGGAAAGGGGGGCGGAGGGTTCAGACTTCAAAACCATTCGCTTGGATGTATACATATAGTGTCTCCGAATCTCTAAATATGTCCACCTCTTAAAACACGATGACTATAAAGTCGACTCGTATCGACATTTGTGGTAAACGAGTTATTTCAAATGAAAAAGACCATTGTCTCCAAACGAAAATGTATCTCTGCAGCGTCTATAGTTTTCCGCGAAAAGGTTGAGCGAAATTCTGTTTGACTTAACTTCAGACGGGCTGTATAATCAATGAAATCATAAACGAGAGTCAATGATTTGAAGGTAAAAATAATGATCAGAAAGATAAATACTACTAGAATAAATTAATAGACATACGCGTAGTTGTCATTGTTTAAAAAAAAAAATTAAATTAAATCATTATGATTGATCACACCCGATGGCATCAAAGATTTAAGATAAAAAAATAAAAAAATTAGGTATAAAAAAAAAATAAAGAAATAAAGAAACATTCGAGGGATTTTTCGAATTGTCGAAACGTCACGCTTTATCGCAGCGTTTCCCAAACCATGGGTCCTGAAATTTTTTTGATGGGTCGCGACTCGCGGTTACGATTACAGTTATTTTAGTCTTAAATTGATAAATAGTATAAATAACTAGTATTGTAGAATAAACGACGTAAAGTTATTACGATTATTGAATTTTCATCAATTTTTATCTTATCAGTAAAGGTGCTTATGACTAGTGACTAGTCGATGCGATCGATCTCGGTCGTTTGTCCATAATCCATAATATGCAGTTGAGCAACGATCGGTACATCGAGACTATTGAAATTGTACCCCAGTGGGAAATTTTACGCAACAGTGTCCAAAATCAAAATTCACACCAAATTTTCTATTATACTAATTTCTTGTATTTTCTTATAATTTATTTTATTTATTTATTAATTAAGTTATTATTATTCAGTATATTTTGTTCGTATTGTATTTTATAAAAATCTCATTGTTAAAATGGACCGTAGTAAAAATCATATTTATTTACGGCGTAATTTTTTTTAGGGGGAAGGGGTCGCGTATCTAATAAAGATAAAATTTATGGGTCACCATGGCAAAAAGGTTGGGGAAATGTCACGCTTTATCGTGTATACGCGGCTTAACCGATAAAAGACAACAAAAAACCCCTCACGTACGCTAAAACAATAACATATTAAGACGTCCAGACGTCACACTATTATTATTATTTGTAAAAACGCAAGCGCTTTTCATCAATTCTTTTCTCGTACGCAGCGTACGTGGGCGAAAACCACGAGCCGCGTCGGAGTCGCCGTGCCCCGAAGACGAGCGGCGAGGCGCGCTGCAGGTCGCGGTCCCGCAGCCCCATCGCCCGGCGACCGTCGGCCAATTCGCAGCGCGACACGCATTGGTTCGCGGTGCCGCCCGACGTGTCCGCGGGCCCGTGGCCGCAGTGGCCAGTCCGCGGTGACGGCGACGGTGATGGTGGCCACGGCAGCGGTGGCCGGTCTTCGTCGCGGCCGCGTAAGTGGCCCAAGGACCCGGACCATCCGGCGGTCGAGATGGAGACGTGGAACACGGTGGAAGACGCGCTGTCGATGCGGGTGCGGTGGACGGACCACGGCGGCGACAGGACGGTGGCGCCGAAGGCGGCGGCGGCGACGGCGGCGGCGGCCGAGTACCGAAGACGGCGGTTCGAGGTGTACGCGCGCCGCCGCCGGGAAATCGGCGACCGGCGGACGACCGACGAACGCCGCATGAGCACTGGCGGGTGGCGGTTTTTGTGCCGCGGCGAGACGCGCAGGCCGTTCGTCTCGCTGCGCGTCGACGGGCTCCAGTCCGGATACGGGTACCAGGTGCTCGTCAACAACCAGCGTTCGAAAACGCCTTCTGGCCCGTTTTCGGGTTAGAAAGAGAGAAAATTGTTGTCAGGGTTCGAGTGTTAGTCAATCCGAAATCCGAAATTTATATCACGTCCTATGTGATGTAAAACGATTATTTTCAAAAACGGTGCCAGGGTTTAGTAACCGATTAGTAACCCCATTCGTATAACCATAAATTTAGAATTCGTAAGGTTACTGATCGGTTACTAAACCATGAGGTATAGTTCGTATAACCTAACCCTGAGATTTAGTAACCGATCAGTAACCTTACGAATTCTAAATTTATGGTTACGAATGGTTACTAATCGATTACTAAACCCTGGCACCGTTTTTGAAAATAATCGTTTTACATCACATAGGATGTGATATAAATTTCGGATTTAACTTTTCTATGTGTAATTTTTTTTTTGTTTTTTTTTGTTTATTTACCTATACTATGCACTTCCAGTGTTACGTCCATTGGACAATGAATAAATTATTTACAATTTAACCGATTGACTCGACTACAGTTTATACTTTATAGCACGACTTAGGGGGAACGTCCGTTTATTGTACGTCTTAATTAACTAAGACGTCGATAAACAAAAATACAGTAGAAGCCGTTTATGATGACGTTCAAGGGACCAAAGTAAAATGGGTCATAATAAATTGGCAATATAAGTAAAATAACTAAAAACAAAAAATTACAAAACTTCAATACATATTAATATTATTACATATTTACATAACAAATTTTATTTAAAAAAGTAAAGATAAAAACACTTAATTATGTACATATTATGTATTTGAATTAATTAGTTCAGTTGTTATTTTAAAAAATCTGTTATTTTAGACTAAACTTTGTTTGTATGAAAGTCAAGCTCTATTTTTTTTCTGGTTCTTCAAAATTTATCATTGGACTTACGTTATTCAGAGCCATAGAATTTGCTAACATTTTCGCTTCATTGAACACTACATTAATAGATAAATCTTCATCGGGAGTATCTCGGATGTGTCTCAAAACAAACGGCAACAAATTCACTCCATACCTATGTAGCTCATTTACCATTTTAAAGTCAGAACCATATCCCATTCGTTCGTGATTTGGATTCCCAGAAAAATGGTAAAATTAATTTTACGCAGTATGTCGCTGAAAATATTTCCAGCCTCCTGCTTTCAAAAAACGTAATATTGTATTTTTTCAACTTTTTTTGCATCGTTATAATTTATATCATTAAAAATTACTGCGTGTCCTTACAACGAATACACGCAATAAAATAACGACATTGCAAACGACGAAAACAAAACGCGTTTTACTCTACGATATTAAAAATGTGCTTTATTTGAATTTCCAAACTGCAGCACCTAGAACTCACAAATTAAAAAAAAAACTCCAATCACCAAAAAAAAAAAATCAATAATTATAATAATAATTACGTATGATTTATGAATGAATACAATTTTTTATAATAATATTAGCTTTTTTGTCGAGACCCGTGCGTGGTCTCGACAGTCACTCCGCACCTTACGAAGCCCCGTAAAAAAAGACAACGATTCCGCAATCTACACGGATGATGAGACGGGCATCGTATAGATACGCACGTCGCTGCAATATCATAATAACTAGGGCCCGGATTTCAATGCAAATGCATATTTTTTTGGTTGATCTTACACAATGCGTTCCAAGTACATAATTCGTCTCATGCAACAAGGGTTCCATAGCTACAAATTTTATATTGCATTTTTTTGCATATTTTGACGTTTTTTCATTTTTAGAGCATTTTTAAAATTATTAGGTCTTTTTAGATTCTGAGTGAAGCGAAGGATCTTATGGTTTTACAATGATGTTTATTTTTTTTTTCTGTAAATACTTTTTCGTATAGAAATCCTTGTCCAAAAGTTTCGTCCAACAACTTTTTAGATTCGAAATTGAACTGAGATGGTACTTTAAAGAGGTCATTTTTCCAAAATCTCCATAGTTTTTCCAGTAATCAAGAATAACGATCGAAAAACTGAGTAAAAACGGTAAAATCGGTAAAAATCCGCCGTAAACGAGATTTTCACTGTTCAGATTTTAGGTATTTAGTCATAAATCGAAAAGTATTGAAGCTAGAAACTTGAAAATTTTATCCAATATCAAAAACATACTTTTTTATATTGGACAACATTTTCAGAACAATTATAGCACTTTTGACTTAAATATAGAACTTTTAATTTACCAAATTGTTTGAAAGTTTTTATGTAATATAATTTTAAATATTTGACAAAAAGTTCTGAAAATTTAATATCACCTTACTCATATACCTACCTAATTATCCTAACAAAAATTCAAAAATCGTTAGTCAGGATTTTTTTTTATACACGTTTTAATAAATTATTATACGATTTTTTTCGATATTGTCTGATTTCTTTTAAGTTTATTTCTAATGAGTTATAATTATTATAACAATTGAAGTTTAAATGAGTTATATCTAATTGAATATTTTATGAGGGTTTAATTACAAAAAAACTCACCAAAAATTATACAAATAACCGTAAAATACGTAAACAGTATTTCAATAATAATATATTATATTACACTGAAGCTTTGCTCAGAATCGTTTTATACTAAAGAAATGAGTCATCATTTCTTTAAAACTTAATACATTCATCACCAATATCTTGTCCGAGGACCGAAGGGACGAAGGACGAACTTGTACCACCATCATCTCACTTACCAGCTTTTTTTTTTTTTTATTTTAATTTTTTTTTTTTTATATATGATTTATAATATTTTCTTTGATGTATCAATAATATCACTTTTCAGCAATCGTTTGCTATGTTGAGAATCAACGATTTCGGGTAATAAACATTATTCATAAAATCTGAAAAAACATAATAGAATCAAATCAAAAATCGTTAGTTGGGATTATTTTTTTTACGCGTTTAAAGTTCAAATTTTAACAAAAATCATAAATTACACGTAAATTAGTGATATTTTTCAAGAAAAACATTATAAAGTTTAGAATTGTGAGCCCGGCAAAATTTTTTTTGACCAATAGATTTGCCACATATTTTTCTGTCAAGTGATTTAGGTTTCATAAATATTGACTCAATAATTGACCTTTTTTACACGAGGTTAAAAGTTGGGATCATGAGTCATGACTGAAATAAAATGGTGTATAAACGGCAGCATTGTCGCTTACTATTATTATTTAATTATTATTATTCCAGTATTTTTTACAGAAACTTAAAATAGCATCAATTGTTAAACATTATTAGATATTTCAATTTTCTTGAAAATTTAAGTATATTTGATACTAAAATAAATTATTATTTGAGTTTCGCTCAGAATCGTTTTCCGAAAACAATGGTTTAACATTGTTTCAAATTTCAAATAATCACACTATATGTACTGTACAATGTACAATGTACACTGCAGTACAGTGTACATATACCACCATTCTCTCGTCCAAGAGACGATGAATACTCATGGTGCGAAGTATGGCCGGCCGTGTTTTTTTTACATTTCATTACACTATAACCAACTTAAAAGCAACAAATGGAATAAAAGTTGATGTAGGTAGTAAATTTTTCAGATCTTTGTAATGCACATCGGTGAACCTCTTATTTGATTTTCAATTTGTTAATAATAAATATTCAATTAGATAAGCGACGTTGTACCATTGTTACGTGGTACCCAATGAAAACAGGTACCTATCGTACTCTTGAGGATGTATGAGTTAGAATAATACGGTAGACAATTGAACAAGTTAAGACACTTTTAATTTAATTCACTTTACACTTTTATGATAGACAACAATGACAAGCAAGATTACAATTTATAACTTATGTGCACGTAACAAATATCAAGACAGAACTCCGAAGGGCTTGTACTGATGGCTAGACACGTCTCCCGGAGGCGGTTATATAGGCAGCCGGAGTGCCCATTCCCCTATGGCGAAATCCATGTGCGTCATAAGCTGTTTTCTTAATTGCCTACTGGTTATTTTTGTTAATGGCTGAACTGGCAACTTCTCCGTGTGTGAAGGGCGGATGGTCCTTCCCGTATCCCGAGTGTTGCTTATTATTAGCTGTTTAATCGATTGCATCTGTGATTCCGAGTAAAGCCTATCTTAGCCTTTTGCCCCGTACACTTAGTTATTTTTATACAAAATGGATTATTGTGCGTTTTTGGAAGACCTTAACGGAAGTGTTGGCCAGTGCGTGACCATGTTACATCTTTAAATGTACTTGGCTCTCGAAAACATGCGTATTAATATTATTTAGTAATAATAATAATAATATGCATGTTACACCTCCCCGCTAAAGAAATAATTTTGGGTTGACAAAATTATTAAGTCATTCCTTACAATTATTTTTTTTTCCATAGTGATTTAAACGTTTAAGTGTTTACAATTGGTATAGTTATAATCTTAATGTTAATGTTAGTTAACGATTTCTCGTGGTTTTTACAATAATCATATAATTTAAAATATGGGTTAGTAATAATATAACAATAAAATAGTAATGATAAAATAATATAATAATTATATAATTTAAAATATGGGTTAGTAATATTATGAATTATATGTGTGGAATTTTAATTTATAGTTATTGATTTCATTATTGCGATTATCTACAGGTTTTATTATCTTTTACTATTTTTCCTTCTTTTCCTAATCTCTTTCCTAGACTTTTTCTTTCCCCTCTTATGAATTTTTTTGCCACTACAGTATGCGTACATCTGACTAGGTTTAACTGTTTTAAGTATATAATTAAAAATACATTTGGTGTATATTACATCGGTTACTGGATCGTGACACTCTGCGGTCCCGTCATGATTTTGTCCACATATTAAATTGTGACACTCGAGTAGGTTCAACATACCCCCATTTACTTTTTCAAAATGTCCGATGGGTATCGTGAACATTACCCGATTGTCACAATTCATATCACGTAAAACGAGATCATAGTTGTTATCATGATGATGGTGCACAGTAGTCATGTCCAGATACTTTTTAACATGCTTTAAACCTAGCCTGTCTAAAATTGTCTTATGCGTGTTACCATTCCAGAACACAACACAAGGAGTTTTGCCGTCCGCATGCAAATACTTGTGTATTCGCGAGCGAGTTAGAGTTGACGTATTGTGAGTGGCAGTGAAGCTGACCGCCTCACATATTTGTGTAGTAATCAGTGTTGTCAACTCTGGGCGTTTTTTCTCCAATGTGAAAAAATTATAAGCGAAATCGTGTACTCGATTGTGGTGTTCTTCCTGGTATCTGAGTGGTCCTCCGTGTTTTGGAAGAATGATTGGGTTCCCTACCAACCTTGCGGGTTGATATTTGTCTAGGGTGTTGCACATAGCTCCTGTGACTAGGACCCAATCTCCATGCGGCAAAGGGGAAAATTCGAAGTCTATGACTACGAATTTTAGATTAGAACTAGAAAATAAATATGTTATGATTAATTAATTTGATTTAAATAGTTTTATTTTAAAATTTTTTCATAATAACGACATAATAATTTTATGTACATTTGTATATATTATGATTATCGTGGCGATGGTGGTGCTACAGGCCTTATCGCAGCGTTGGACGTTACGTAGGTTGACATTGGGAGGGCTGGTTGGAAAAATGCCGAATTTATTAATCCCGCTGGGTAAGATTTACTGTTCGTGTTTGTTCGTCTTGTGCAAACCACTACGATGATTATGATTATCACGATTATTGAAATTCCGATTGTTGTATAAAGAGCGTAACTATTATGTTTTATTTGTTCATAATTGTTTTGTCTATTTAGTGCTGCGTCTGCTTGGGCTTCTATTTCATCGAGGGATTTTGTTACCTTGTGCAAATCGGTACGTTTGATATTTGTATGTATGCCCATGTGTTTGATATCGGTTAATAAGGTCTTTGTGTTATATTTTGGTAGCGTCTGTCCATATTATGGCTTTTTAAACATGCCATTCGTGGAATACCATTTTCGTAATGGTTATCGTGATTTCGTGTGAAGATAATTCGGTATAAATTAATTAGAAATTGTTGTTGTTTTATCGATGTCATTGTTTATTTATAATGCGGTAGTATGATTTATTGTAATATTTAATAATATTTAATTTTAAAATAATTTTGGTTAAATATAAAAGTGGTATAAAAATGAATAGACAAGGATAAAGTGAAATTATATACTAATTTATTTATTTCTGAATCAGTAATGTGTTTATTTGTTTCGGATATATGTATTTAAAATGCTGATTACAGCGTAACCATTTTTCACATTTGTTAAACTTTCGCTACGTAATAAATCTTTTGATAATTCTTGTTTTTGTATTAAAATACAATCGTTATGGACTTTGGTGTCTGTAATTGGGATTTTAATTATAGTTTCTGATCGTGCGTTTATATTATAGCAATTTTTTATCGTTGTGTTAGTTTCATGATAATATGTTAAAACCAATGTATTATTTGCGATGTCTATTATTGCTTTTGATTCTACTAAAAATGCTCTTCCTAATATTCCGTGTTTTAATATAGGAAATTGTGGGCCTACTACAGGGTGCGGCGTAATGGACTCCCACATTTCCGAGGTGAATTAAAAAAAAACTATACAAGATATGGACATTTTTTTTTTATTTATTAAAACTACATTAAATAAGGTTTTTGTTTTAAGTTGTTTGTTTTAAAATAATATTTTCCAAATGATTGCCTTTTCAATTGACGCACATTTAGAGCCGTTCTAGAAAATAATCCGTAATGGACTACAATATTTCAAAACATCATTAGCACGTAATTAAACTGATCAGATAAAAGCGGTTTGTTTCACTGGGTTAGGTCATCAATACGATTTTTAGTCGTCACAATATCGTGGTCAGGTGAACAACGTGGTTTCGTTATCGAGGCGTTTTTCAAAAACGCCGAATGTGTGACAAAACAATACATGGCCTCCTCGCCTCGCTGATTTGAGTCCATGTGACTATATCTTATGGAGATACCTCAAAGCTGAAGTTTTCAAACATCGACCTAGAACCATGGAAGAACTAAAATAGGCCATCCGTCAAAAAATCTCCGAGATTCCACTCGATATGCTGGCGAGAGTGATGGAAAACTTTCGAGAACGGCTCCATATGTGCGTTGCTCGTCAAGGCAATCATTTAGACCAGTGTTTCCCAACTGGTGTTCCACGGAACCTAAGGGTTCCGTGAGCCGGCGTCAAGGGTTCCGTGAAAACCTATTGCCGGAAGTATCTGACAACCCACTCATTCAAGTATAGAAAACATATGTCAGCATTACTACTATAGAAAAATATGTGGGTTCCAAAAAAAGTTCAAGCTCCTGCAAAGGTTCCGCGAGTTAAAGAAGTTGGGAAACACTGATTTAGACGACATTATTTTAAAAAAATAGCTTTAAAAAAAACCTTATTTAATGTAATTTTAATAAACAAAAAAAAAAATTCCATATCTTGTATAGTTTTTTTTTTAATTCCCTCGGAAATGTGGGAGTCCATTATGCCGCACCCTGTACTTCGAAGGTTACATTTGTCTGTTTGTCGTTAATTATAATTGGTATATTAATTCGACCTATTGTTCGTATTAATTGTTGGCTAATACCGCGAATAAGAATTTTGTTAGTTTCATCGATGAATAAATTTTTATTTAGATATTGTAATTTAATCATGTTTATGTCTGCACCACTATCAACGAGAAGATGTAACTCGTCGATGTTACACGCGCTCGATTTACATGTAATATGATTATCGATTATTGTTGATAAGATGTGAAAACATTTTCGCACTGTTCGTCCATTATCTGTTCGTCGTAATTGTCGGTCGCGCATTGAATTTGTTGTACCGTACGCGGCGCGCGTTGCGAGTACGGTGTGGCGTTTCCCGAATTAGAATTTTGACGTGCGGCGTCATTTTGTCTCGAATAGCATACGTCCATATTGCGACCGCGTTTGCCACAGTAAGAACACATTTCGTTATAATTGTTACGTATGGGAGGCCTACTGTTGTTATTATTGTTACTCTGTTCATTATGCTGAGGCGGTGGATGATAATTAGTTGAACTTTGATTATGATTACTTTGATTATTGTTAAATCGACCGTTTCGTCTGTTATAGTTTTGTGGTGGATAATTATTTCGATTATTATTATTATTAGGATTATTATAATTTAGCTGAGGTCTATTATTATTATTATTATTATTATAGTTTCTGTTATAATTTTGTTGTGATGCGTTATTATTTCTATAAGAATTGTGTGGTTGATTATTGTAATTATGATTATTAAATTGTTGTTGCGCATTTTTGTCATAAAATTCGCGATTATTATAGTTAGTATTATTATTATTTAACCTCGGATTAAAGTTTCTTTGATTTTGATTACGCTGTTGTGCGTAATTATTATTATAATTTTGATTAGGTGATATATTTAAATTGTTTTCTGTGTTTCGTGTTAAACCATCGATTAAGTTATCTCTAGTTGTTTCTTCTGCTAATTCTAACTCTTCCTGTATAGCAATTGCTTTTGCTTGGTCAAGTGTTTTTGGGTCTCTAGTGCGTACTGTGTTTCTAATCGGTTTCATTAATCCTTTAATGTATACTGCTAAGGTTTGTTCGGTTAGTGTTTGTTTTATAGCTTTTGAATCGCTTTCGTTTTTTCCTGCAGTACATATATTAGTGAGTTGGAAATATAATTTTTCTAGCCTATCGGTGTATGATTTAACTGTTTCGCCGTTGTTCATTTTAATGGACTTTATTTGTAATTTTAACGCGTTTATGGAGTAGTGGGAAGCGAATGATTCCTCTAAGTTTTGTTTTATAAATATCCATTTACTGTTGTCTTTATATTTTAGATATTCGGCTGGTTTTCCCGAGAGTTTGGTTAATAAGTATCGTATTAATAAAGGTACGTTATTTCTATCTACCGAATTTACTGCAATGTCGCAGGCGTTTATAAATTGTGTTAAATTTTCTTCTCCCGAACAATATGGAATAAATTTAAAAGCTTTATCTACTGGCATAGTAGTTTCGAAATGCTCTGGGTTAATTACCGGAGTAGCCATATTATTATCGTTTCTTTTATTTCTTTTAGGTGTTTTTAAAAATATATGTTCTATTGGGCCTTTGCTCCTAGTTACTATTCGTGATGGGCTAGTTAATAAATCGCTTTCGAGTTCTTTTATTCTATGTTCTCTTTTTAATTTTTCCTCTTTTATGCTTAAATCGTGTGGTGTTACGTTTAAATCAGGGGTGCCTTCTTTGGAGTTGTTAGTTGGTGATAACTCTAGAGTAGCTAGTTCTAGAGGAGACGTGTCGGTTAAATCAGTAATGTCGTTTTTATACATATGAATTGTAATATTTTATGTTAGTTTAACATAGTAAATTTGCGATAATAAAATAATATGCGATAATTCAATAATAATTTTCAATATTTCAATAATTCAATAATTCAATAATAATTTTATATTCTCAATAATAATTTTAATAATAGCGATTTTAAAGGATGTTGTTTTTAAAATCTTTTAATAATAATGAAACGCGTAAATAAATATCAATAATAAATCTCAATAAAAATTCATAAATAATTCGTAATAATAATTTTTCAATAGTAATTCTCATAAATAAATCGCAATAATAATTCTCAATAAAAATTCATAAATAAATCGCAATAATTCTCAATAATAAAAACTCATAAATAAATCGCAATAATAATTCTCAATAATTCTCAATAATAAATTCTCAAAATAATTCCTTATTACAGCTCATATGTAGAGTGGTTAACCATGGTATGATGTTTTAAAGTGTACACTTTGACTTGATTGTTACTTAAATTATAATATTAGTAATTTTATGCTTACAAAGAGATTACTCTTGGTGTCGTCATGTTTTGATTGTAAATTGGTGGAAAATGTTGATTGTAGTTGAAAAGTGCGTGTTGATTGAAGGTGAAAAGTAGGTGTTGATTGAAGTTGAAAAGTAAATGTTGATTGAAGTTGTAGTTAAATTGAATTTGTAGTTGAATTTGTAGGAAAAGTGATCAATTTTTCCAACAAATTTTTATTTTAGAAAAAAAAATATTTTAGTTCACAGACCACAGGTGTTGAAGATGTCCGCAGCGCCACTGTTACGTGATACCCAATAAAAACAGGTACCTATCGTACTCTTGAGGATGTTGTGAGGTAGAATTTTAACAATATAGTAGACAATTGAACAAGTTAAGACACTTTTAATTTAATTCACTTTACACTTTTATGATAGACAACAATGACAAGCAAGATTACAATTTATAACTTATGTGCACGTAACAAATATCAAGTCAGTAACTCCGAAGGGCTTTGACTGATAGCTAGACACGTCTCCCGTCCGGGGTCTCCCGGAGGCGGTTATATAGGCAGCCGGAGTGCCCATTCCCCTATGGCGAAGTCCATGTGCGTCATAAGCTGTTTTCTTAATTGCCTACTGGTTATTTTTGTTAATGACTGAACTGGCAACTTCTCCGTGTGTGAAGGGCGGATGGTCCTTCCCGTATCCCGAGTGTTGCTTATTATTAGCTGTTTAATCGATTGCATCTGTGATTCCGAGTAAAGCCTATCTTAACCTTTTGCCCCGTACACTTAGTTATTTTTATACAAAATGGATTATTGTGCGTTTTTGGAAGACCTTAACGGAAGTGTTGGCCAGTGCGTGATCATGTTACATCTTTAAATGTACTTGGCTCTCGAAAACATGCGTATTAATATTATTTAGTAATAATAATAATAATATGCATGTTACACCATACAAAAGTCAAATCCAAAATAGAATAAAAAATGGAATTTTAGACAAGGATATGTTATTGTATCATACTACTACTACTACTACTACTGCTTCTAACCAGTCCAGATTATACTAGGGAAACTTCTGTCAAAAGTGAAGACGAAATTTACAAAATGATGTCTACTAATGACAGCCCGGGTTTACAATATGAAAGTATAGGTAAAGCTAAAATACATAAAATCAGTTGGACTATTCATACATATTTAGATTTTAAGTATTTTGATAATGGTTTTGATAATATTACGTCAATGTTAAAATCAGTTAAAACAATGTATGATTATATGTATATTATAGTGATGTTGAAAAAATGTCTATTTTACGGTTAAGAAACCAAGTACTAGTTTTAGAAAAGGAAATCGGGCTAGTTAAACAATTAGCTGAACGTAATAAAAGGGTTAAAAGGTCTTTTGAATTTGGAGGTACGGTACTTAAATGGATGTATGGTATTGCTGATGCCGACGCGATGTTCGAAGATATGATAGCTCAAAAAATAAAAAAAATAAATAAAATGGAGAAAGACGAAAATAATATTGTTCACGACCAAGTTTCGATTTTAAGAAATACAATTAATAATTTGAATGACACCGTTACATCATTTAATCAAAATAAAATATTATTTGATAAAACTATAAAAATGGTAGAAGAGCATATAAATGACGTAGATAGAAAACTGTCCAATGAAAGAAAACAAATTTGTATTATTGAATTAATACATTTAATTGAGAGTAACATACTTGAGTTGAATGTATTTATAACAAGGTTAAAAAGAATGATAACTAATGTTCAATTTAATAAAGTAGATGCTTTTGTTTTAACACCAAATCAACTTTTACAGGAAATAAAAGATATTGAAAGTATTCTTCCCAACGATTTAAAAATGCCAATCTAATTCAATTAAGAAAATATTAATGCAATTTCTAAAATAATGAGTGTCGAAATCCATTTCATAAATAATAGATTCATATTTTCAATGCAAATTCCTCTATGTATTAGTGACATTTTTAATTTATATCATATTTTACCTATATACGTCCCACTTAATGAATACAGTCAATTTCTACATTTAACTGAAAGGCCTATGTATTTATATTAAAAATATAATATATTATATGAAATTAATATATATAACTCATATGAAATTTATAGAGAACAATATTTAGGAGGGAACCTCATCGGTGTTTTTCGAAATATTAAACAGTAAAAAAGTTACAGTTATTTAAAAAATGTAAAAAAAAAAAAAGTTTTTATGCCTTTAATATCGAGCTGTGTATTTGTATTAATACAAAACCCCGATGAGGTTCCCTCCGAAATTTTGTTCTCTATAAAATTTATTATAGATAATTTTACTCTAAAACAATTTTTTAATTGCTTTTCGTTTGTTTTTCGACAGCATGTTTACGTCGTTAGATTTGATATTTCATTGCAATAGTGTGCTAACCACGTGCCAACTAATGCCTCAATTCCGGTGGCGTGTGGAGCCAAATTATTTCATCCATCTGAGTTATCACGTATTATTAATTATCAGTAAATTTTGATAATATATTTCATAATAATAATATTGAATTGATTAGAATAATTATTATAACATTTAAAGTATATACATTTCTAAATTATATAATAATTTATATTATTAATAATTATTACCTTATTTTACTGTAGATTTTGATAAGATAGGTATTTTGGATTTTATAGAAACTCAATATTGTAGTTTTTAATTATGAATACATAATATAACATATTATATTTATATTATATATTATTATATTATGTATTTATATTATGTTATTTTTATTAACATATTATACCAACTATGAGATCCTCTTTTCCATTTTGACATAAGAAAATTTATTTTTAATAAATTGGGAATTTTTGGTCATAAATATTAAATTTGGATCAGTTTTACTCAAAGTTAAACAAGTTTTGACCAAGTATACTAAGTATATGACTAAAAAAAAAACAGTAAAATAAGGTAATAATTATTAATAATATAAATTATTATATAATTTAGAAATGTGTATACTGGTATTAATTAAAGTATTCATAATTAAAAACTACAATATTGTGTTTCTATAAAATCCAAAATTATAATAATTATTCTAATCAATTCAATATTATTATTATGAAATATCTTATCAAAATCTACTGATAATTAATAATACGTGATAACTCAGATGGATGAAATAATTTGGCTCCACACGCCACCGGAATTGAGGCATTAGTTGGCATGTGTGCTAACCACATACCGTTGTGACGAAGGTCGCAAATTCCGACACTACGACAAACGCTTCTGAGAATAGATTATGCGCCGATTATAAACCTTTATACATTATAGGAATAAGAATATGAATTATTGATATTTTATTATAGAAATAACAATAATGAATAAATACAATTATTATTATAATCAGGCAATCGACAATCATAGACGGTATTCCATCACTGACCTACTGGATAAGCGATAACTTATTTATTTGTGTTCACTGTTCAATCGTTTTTACAATATACATAATTAGTGCGGACATTCTAATATTTTCAGACAGTAGATAGGTAGGTACATCAAACTTCAAAGTATGTACAATTCAAGGCCGTACCCGAGGGGGGGTTTTGGGGGTCCAAACCCCCTCCTAAATTTTTTCGTGTTATATTATGTCGTTGTAAAATAACTTTAACGATAAATATATGGTCGGTCAGGGTTATGATGGCGCTGCTTCCACGAGTGGACATTTTAAAGGCGTCCAAACGATTATAAGGGAAAGTCATCCAGCAGCACTTTACGTGCATTGTAGTGCGCACTCTTTAAATTTAGCACTAGCTCATTCATGCAATGTTCAATACATCAGAAATTGTATTGGAACCATAAAATCTATTGGAAATTTCATTAAAAGTTCGGCTATACGGACAAATACGTATATTAAAAACTAAAATAAAAAACATTGTACCTAATACTAAGTGGACTAAACTGACATCAATGTGTGATACTCGATGGGTTGAAAACCACGATGGAATTCAAAGATTTTTTGAAATTTTTCAACCCATTGTTGAAACTGGAAGAATTACAATTAGTTCAAGACATCAATACATCATCAAAAGCACTTCAATTTTATATAGCAATAGTTACTAGTGAATTTATATGAAGTATGGTTACATCAAATACTCTATTTTCAATGACACTTCCACCAGAGGCGGTTTGAATGTATTATACTTAGTGGTGCAAGACAATATATAGACACCCACCCACCCCCTTCATCCTAGAAATTATAAATAAATAATTTTTATAAGTTTTTTCATATACCTAATTTTCTTCAGTTAAGTTGTTTACACTTTTTATAATAACAATGATTGTGCAATGATTTTTTACTTACTTTTTTGTTAATAAAACAATAAAATATATACATTGTGTTAAATAAAAATAAAAAGTAGGTACTTACTCTTTTATAGTTTTATTCATATTGAAGATTGGATTACTTTTTTTTTAAAAATATTTATAATAATTGCAGACTTTTATTTTTAATGTGTTTTAATGTTTCCGACCAGTGGCGTCATTTGGGGTGGGGCAACTCATACATTTGCCACAGTCTAGTGTTTAGCTGCTCAGTCTCTCAAGTTGGTACATATGAAAAATATAAAATATACAACAAAATAAAAATACAACATAATAAAAATAATTGCTCGAAACTTGCCGCCTTAGCGACTTTTAAATAGAAAACTTCGCGCCACCGTTATTGGTTCTGCCATGAACTTCGCGAACTTTCGAGACGTTTCAGCGGCCCCTCCCTCGGCATCCACGACCTTAAACCTCGGCCGATCGCCGCAACCGGTATCACGGTTCACGACGAGTCGGCTTTTGCGTTTTTGTTCCAGCCACCGTCCGTTGTTGGCGTGTTTGGCGTGTGCCGTTTACCGATCGTTCCTTTTTTTATTATTACGATAATTGGTCGTAGGAGTTGATGGTGTTGTGTGCTTGTTCTCGCCGCCGTTGGATTTCGTGCTGTCGTCATCATCTGTCCGCTGTCGCCGTCCAGGTTTTATTATTATTGTATATATTTATAATTGCCCATACGACTTTATGTACCTTTTTAGATTCTGAACGGAGTGAAGAATGTATTGATTTTACAATGATGTGTGTTTTTTTTTTTTTTTTTTTTTTTATTTTTATTTTTTTTTTATTTTTGTGTCTGTCGACACGATTTGGGGCAGTAAAAATGCTTCGATTGCCTTATAGAGCAACTTTTCTGAAAGGAAATTGAATCTAGTTGGTACTTTGGGGGGTCAAAAGTTAAAAATTTTCAATATTTTTTTAACGCGCCGGGAAAAACCCTTAAAAAATGAGGGGAAAACGGTATATTTTACGCAAAACCAGTTTTCGACAAAATCAAATTTTTTATTTTGCTATAACTCAAAAACTAATCAATGTAAATACTTGAAATTTTCACCAAATGTTAAGATTAGCGTTCTCTATACACCGTTAAATTTTCAAAGTATTTTGACTTTTATTGAGCTAATTATAGACAATTGAAATTTTCAATTTTTTTAAGTATTTTTTTTTAAAATAACGATAAAATTTTTTTTTTTTGCCAGAAAATCTTGAAAATTTAATACAAGGTTTCTTATAAGTTGTTCCATAACTGATAAAAAAAAATCCAAAATCGTAAGTCACAATTTTTTTTTATAAGTGCTCAAAGTTCCAATTTATACGAAATATGTAAAAATTGCGAAAATTTGCAAATAATTTTGTTGTTGAAAAATCGTAAAATTTTTTTCTTTTATAACTAAGTTTTGAAAATTTGGTACAAGGTTTTCCATTAGTTTTTCTTCAATTATCTGCAAAAAAAACTCTACCGGATTCAGACAAAAAAATTTTATGAGTGTTTGAAATTTAAATTTTTACAAAAACACGTTAAACAACGGTTTAGCCTCAAACGATTTTTGCTATTTGTTTTTTTTTCAAAAAGTATAAGTTGTAGAAACTTGAAAATTTTATCAGTTGTTTATATTGGCATTTTCTTTATATAATTTTATTTTCAAAAGATTTCACTCATTTTTAATCAATTTATAGGCATTTGAAATATTCGATTTTTTTTATTTTTTTTTTTATAAATGTTGATAAAAAAAATGTAGCTCGGACGAAATACTTGAAAATTTAATAGAAGGGTCCACATAAGTTGTTCTAACTCCCATTCAAAAATTATAAAAATACATAGGCACAAAATTTTTTTATAAGCGTTTATAAGTGCTAATATTGACAAAATTCTATATAATTTTCATAAAAATTTCTATTCAAAGTTAAGAAATGAAAATTTAATACAAGGGTGTTCATAAGTTTTTCTTGCAAAAAGTATAAAAATATCATGATCGGTTCAATTAAAAAATTTTAACGGGCGTCTGAAACTGTAATTTCTACAAAAATTCAGGCGTTAAATTACGATTTACTATAAACATATTTTTTATTATTAATATTAGCATTTTATCCCCCGCCCCCTTTTGGGCGCCCGTCTCAATTTCGTACATTATTATTTATTTGTCTGAATAGTAGTTCTGACCGATTGGCAGACAAACCAAATTTGTTATATATTGTTCATATTATTGGTCACCCGTATTTATAAATCTTTCTCTGGGTAGTTTGGGCACCGTGTTGCCGTCATTCTGGGCCAATCGCCAGTTAGGAGCCCGTTGACAACAGTATATATATAGGTACGTATTTTGATGAGTTCAGAATAAAAAATATACGGTCTCACTAACAAGTTCTGGTAAAGCGAGCCATCATACAAGTTTTATCATTTATTTTATTATTTCTATCATATTGTTTATTATTTTACAGTAATTTATGTGAATTCAGTAGTAAAATGTCTCTGTTTCAAATTGATTTTTACGGTGAAATAGAAACGAAGAAAAAATGTTAGATCATTTTTTAAGGTCACCAATGCGGTCAAAGACAAATTGTTTAGGATATTTTTGGTTATTTTTCGAATATTTTTTGATAATTTTCAGAGCATTTAAATCGGCCCTTATGATAATTATATAACTTTATGATTGATGAAGACTTTCAAGATGGTTATTAGATGGTTGTAATTAAATTATTGTGTTTACGTAAAAGTATGAGTTAAATGCATTTTTATTCAATGTCATAACTATAATATAAGAAATAAATAGATTTTGTAGATTAGATTTACAATCAAAAATGTCTGATTACTACACACATATTTTAATCAAAAGATTTTTACACCGAGAGAAGAGTTAAAATTCGATTTTCAATTTTGGTGTTATTTTCTTCAAAAGTATACATGTTAATATTTTTATTTGATCTTATCACATAATTGTGTAAGTTTCCTCACCACCTTAGCTTATTGAATAACAAACAATACATTATTATTACAATAATGTATTAGCGCTATTTAAAAGCATGAGGTATTACACATGGCGCGTTTTTTTTTTTTAGTGGTTTCCCCAGGGAACAAATAAAGATTTACTCCCTAGGCCTATTCCACTTATCTTTAAATCAAAAAATCTAATAGGAAAATATTTTTACGAACAATTTTTTTAATATTTACGTGAATTTTTAATTATTTTTATTGTCCTTAAATGACAGGTTCTGTGTATAACTTTGTATTACGAATGAAAATAATGTTTTTGGAAGTTTTTCTTTGAAAATGTTTATATTCAAAGTGTTATTTCTCATAGAACTAATACATATAAACTGCATTATAAAAATATATAAACGTTAAAAGTTCAAAATAGAGGATTGAAAAGTAGGAGTGCCCCGAAAAAATATACTACACAACTCCACTCATCTTAATATTAAACGATTAAATCTCTTTGAACTTTAATTACGTACCCAGGGGTGTTTACAACACCCCACTGTTATAATATTGAAAATAAATTATGTTTTAAATTGGTTACACTTTAATGTCTCTTAGTACCTTATTATAATATAAATATATACCCCACATACGTATTTAATTACATAAATGCTCATGTTTAAAAATATATTGTAACGGTGTCCGGAGCCGACGGTAGTACACCGTACGTCATTTATGACACCCACAATATATATCTGTTAACACATTTCCCAGATCAATACGATAACCAAAATACCAGCAAATTGTAATTTAAACGTATATGGGAGCGTATTCTGTACAACAGCATCCAGTACCATACGTTTTCAGTGCTCAAGACAACTCGCCCAATACGACATACTGCCGAATTAAGGGATACTGTTATGCACACATAACCGACCCGACCAGCACTCCAGAATATGATTAGTAAATGATAGTAAATGAGTTTTTTTGATTTGAAATAAAAAACAAATACTATAAATATTGTTTCAAGTTTATGCTAGCTGGATTCTAAGTATATATGATCTGGTACACATTTGTATTAATTTTTTATTAGTATATAATAGGGTCATAAACAAATACGATGAAAACCGACAAGACTTAAACTACCTACTATTTTTAAATTAACTAATTAAGTATACAGTTTTATGTATTTTTGTTAATTTTTTTTTGTTATTTAACTGTTTATATTTTTGAAAACTAAATAGGTATTATTCAGCTCCGGTGTAACCGGGATTATTTACCCCCGTGAAATTTTACCGCCCCGGTAAATTTTCACTAGTGAAATTTTACCTCCCGGTAAATATTCGCTAGTGAAATTTTACCCCCGGTAAATATCCACTAGTGATTTTTTACGGGGGGTAAAAATTCACTAGTGGAATTTTACCCCAATGTATTTATAAACCCCGGTAAAATTTCACTAGTGATTATTTACCGGGAAGTAAAATTTCACTAGTAAATATTTACCGGGAGGTAAAATTGCACTAGAGACAATTTATTGGGGGGGGAGGATAATTTCTCTAGATATATTTTATTGGGGGTAAAAATTCACTATGGTTTTTTATTAATATATATATATATATATATATATATATATATATATTGAAATACACAACTAGTTCGTTGATAACTCATCAAGTAAGTTTCAAGTATATTAACAAGCCCAACTAGAAGGGGGGGGGGGTACTTGAGTATTTTCTCCGGGACCTGGGCTTCCTCGAGGATCATGATGAAAAACTTAATTTAATTTAGTAAAATTTTACCTACTGGTAAATTTTCACTAGTGAAAATTTACCTCCCGGTAAATATTCACTAGTGAAATTTTACCCCCGGTAAATATCCGCTAGTGATTTTTTACCCCCGGTAAATATCCACTAGTGATTTTTTACCGGGGGTAAAAATTCACTAGTGGAATTTTACCCAAGTGTATTTATAAACACCGGTAAAATTTCACTAGCGAATACTTACCGGGAGGTATAATTTCACTAGCGAATATTTACCGGGAGGTAAAATTTCACTAGTGAAAATTTACCGGAGGGGGGTAAAATGTCACGCGGTAAATAATCCCGGCCACACCGGTTCCCTTTCAAAACGAGGAAATCTCTCGTCTTTTTTCTAAAGAAAAAGGTATTATTAATAATTATAATTTAATGATCATAATAGCTGAGAGCAGCCCGAAATCTCTTGTTTATTAGATGAATATTTTTTCTATCGTAGTTTTATTTAGAACGATATAGAACGAGTGTGCAAAAAAAGTGTGAAAAAATAACTTAAAGCCTGGTTCAAAATTACATTGTACTATACATGGTGACAGGCTAAGGTTTTTTTTTTTTTTGAAACTGTCATTGATAAATACAGTCAGAAACCTTAAATTATTATTTTCAAACTTTCTACATTTTTATTTTAGTTTTCAATGTTTTGCATTTAAAAATAGAATCTAAAAAAGTGTAATTATAATCATAACATTTTCAGAATTGCTGCTGTAGCCCCTAAAACACCTGTTTAATAGATGCACATTTTTCTTTCTATCGTTATTTATTTAGAACTATACAATGAAAGTGCATCAGAACTACACGAGTACATTTTAGTAAAATTATTATTAGGAAAAAAAGTCATTTGACCGGTTACGACGAAAAAATTATTTTAACCACATATAAAGTATAATATGCCTATCATGAAAATATGTACTTCCTAAGTGACATACGTTTTCGTCGAAAAACTAAATATTCAACACATCTTTGTAACCTACCTAACGGAATCGAATATTTTCGATTCGTTCTCGTGACGAATATCATAACGAACAAGTTAATAGACTGTTAATATCTTGTTAATTAACAAGTTAAATCATTTAAGCAGGCGAGAGATCTGCTCGGGACCCTTGTCCAAACCAGATTCTCGACAGACGTCACTTACCTCGCTCACTTACCTGACGTGGCCCTAAAAGCCTTCGGTCGCGGCCTTACAAACTGGTCTCGCATTCGACCTTGCCGCTCGAATGATCGCCGTCGCCGGCGGCCTCCTGCTCCATGGACCCGACCGCGTGCGCGATCGCCCACCTGGAAAACGCCTCCGCGAGCTCCGCGATCACGGCTTCGACCACGGACGGGTGGGCGGACGACCTGAGCTCTTGCGGGACGACGGCGGTCCGCGGACGCGACGACGGTTCGAAAAGCTCCGCGAACCCGGCCGTGGTGAGTTCGTGGCCGACGGTCACCGTCAACGGCACGGCGCGGCGGCTGCGGCAGTCGACCACGACCGCGGTCACGTTTTCCCAGTTCCAGGTCCAGGGAGCCGCGTATAACGGCGCCACCCGGTTTTCCTGGGCCTCCGCTGGCGCGACCCGAGGCATCGAAACCGGGACGACGGCTTGCCGGGCTGCAGTCTGTAAAAACACGCGGCACACGTTGATGACTCGGGGGACGGGGAGATCGGCTGAAAATCGGTGACGTGACTCCAAAGAGAGGGTAGTCGGTGGTCACGACCGATGAGGGTGAAAAAACATTTGAGATTTCACGACCCGTCTACGTGACGTGTCCTGTCGCCGAAGTCACGCAGCCGGGCTGAAATAATAATTTGATATATGCTTACGTTTTGTTCGCAGGCCGTTACGCACGACCGATGCAGTACGATTTTGCAGTCTGAAAAAGTATACGTTTTATTCGATAAAACCGTTGAACTCTTTGTTTAAAATTGTTAAAAACTCTTAAACTGCGACGAGATAAACAAACGATTGTTTTGACTTATTTCTAGCTACACGAAACGTGATTTCGTACCACGGCATTTTCTGGTCTTCCAGAATTTCCATACGCGAGTGTTACAAATCGCGCATTTGTTCCCGATTCTGGCGACTTTCTTCAAGTTTGAGTGCGAGCAACTAGAATCAAAACACGTCATTCGCTACATTATACCGTCCCGGCATGGCGTTGGAAAACAGACAAATCGTAATGTCAGCGTTATAGAGGTGTACGTACCTTACTGGAACCGGTGCAGACATTTTTTTGTATTTGCTTTCAGTGGTCGTCTGCGAAATCAAATCAATATTTTTCAATCGTCATTGATCAATGAGGCCATACGGTATTAAACGATCGTTCGTTTGAAATCTCGGTGTGTTCGTTTGAGGTAGGTATATATATATTGTATTTTTTTACAACCGATTCGAGACGAGCAATATTATGGAAAAGTAGTAAAATCTTAAATATCCAGGACCAATCAAACGTTTTACTTACTTTGACTAATACAGCTTTCGTCTATTACGATTGTTCGAATCTTCTCACGTGAAAATAGGATCGATGAACAGAAAGAAATTAGAATAATATAATAAAATATAATAAAATGAACAATTAAACTTTCACGAGCAGGTATAAACAAAAATTATTTTTCGGAATAACAAACGCTTAGTGAAGATTTTATTGTTCCCGTCAAAGTAAATTTTTATAATACGAATGGTCACTATAGTGAGTTTCATCAAATAAATAACTATATAGCCAATCAATAAAAAATACATCCCGTGTCTTTCAAGCATAAAATCAAATCATCGAATGAGCGAAATTCGTTTGTTAGAATTCTTTCATTTGCGCTCGAGACACATTTCCACTATGCGACTATATATACGACACATATATAACAAGCGCATGAAATCCACGTACCGAAGTATTAAAACGGCGATTTTAAAGCTGGAATATGCGAAAAAAAATGGATAATATCGATATAATGATAAGTACACGTATTGCACACAAGCGCCAGTGTGTGTGTGTGTGTGTGTGCGAGTACTATTATACTATATTAACCAGTGGCGTATTTAGGATTTTTCCAAGGGAGGGGGGATCAAAATAAAAAATTTAATAGGGACCCCTTAATTAGTATTAAGCTTTAATGGCTACTGGACAAATACATGATTTATATATTGTGTTAGTATAAATTTGAGGACTTAGCTCCATGGCATTACAATAAAGTTACAAAAGAGTTACAAAATACACGGAAGTATGAGATCACATATTTAAATGAGACAAATTACAAATAAGCCCCGTAAAATTTTGATTATTTTTTACTGTAATTTTGCATTTAAATAATTAAATACAAAACTACAGTAGATATGTTTTGAAAAACTTAATATAATTTATATTTAATAGTTAACAGATATTAAACAGATACACAGATACAAAAAAATGTATTTAATTCTGAATTATATTTTATTTTTATTTCATATAACAAAATTTAGTTTCCTAGATGTTTTAGATAATTTGTCCACAACTTGCTAGTCAAAAAATCAAAATATCTCACAAATTACTATTTACCAGTGTCAATGAGCCATAGAGCTAAAATAAATTTAGTTTTCAAAAAAAGTGTTCATCTCAAATCTTGGGGGAGGGGGTCAAATCCAATGATCCCCCCCGTAAATACGCCACTGGTATAAATATATACTGTTTTTTATATTTTACCATTTTTAGTCTAATTGACAGTAAGTTTTTTTTTAAATTTTTTATCAAAACCATTAAAAATGTCTGAACAAAGAAGACATTTTTCATCAAAAGATTCAAAACATGTTGATCTAACTGTATTATTAAGTTTCATCATGATTAGACGGACGAATTATTTTTTGGCAAATATTTAAAATAGGAAATTGATGTAAAAATAGTCGATTCCGTAAAAATTGCTTAAGAATTTATTAAATAAAATATCTTGAGAAATGATTTCAATTTGTTTCAATACCGTTAGATGATTGTATGAGCGAGGGCATGTAAACAATTTCCAAGTTTTATTATTAAAGATTTAAATTGTTATGGGAAATTAGCTTTTGAAAAACGAGGTATTTTCAAAGTTCTATTTTAGCTCAAATATTATCAAATTTTTTTGAAACTGAAGTCATATATGAAAATTTGTGTCAATGATTTTAGTAACTAACAAGTTTTTAGTAACTTTAAATTTGGAGTTATGACTAAATGACTAAAATAGATTTAATGAAAGTCTTGTTTACGGAAAATGTTACCGTTTTGTTAGGTTTTGCGGCAGTTTTCCTTACACTTGGAGAGCCAGTGGCGGATCTGAAGCTTATTTAAGAGGGAGGGGCGAATCGGTATCATGGATTCTTCATTAACAAGGGCGTAACTGAAAACGTACTGATTTTTTTTTTGTGATTTTAGTTTTGACGAAATCGACTGTTTTAATCAAATTTCATGTAAAACTGATTCTCCACTCAGAATTATTTTATTGACAAAAGGATTTATCATTGCTTTACAATTTAATTCATCTATAGTTGTATAGTAAAGGTAACAAAAAAAATCCTTAGGGGGGCGATCGCCACGTCGACCCCCTCAAATCCGCCACTGTAGAGAGCTGTTGAGAAAAGAGGAAAATCTACCCTTAAAATACCATACACATGCGGTTTCCGATCTATAGAGTTTCTGGATGAAACACTTGGATAAAGTTAACCGCTCAAAATGTGATTTCAGAAAAAAAACATTGTAAAACCAATACATCCTTCGCTTCACTGAGAATCTAAAAAAAGAATATAGAAAGTTTTCGAACGATCTCGGCGTCCGTCCAACGTAATGATTATACTCCAGGTTATCATGTCATTTGTGGAAAAGTCCTAAACGCGATCGTCGCAAATCCGTGGTTGCAATGTGTTTCGCCAGAGCGCCTGTATATATGGCCTATACACATACCCATAGAGAAAGGGTGATGTCCGCCCGGAGGACGTCATTCGCAGCGGACTTGTAACCAAAGCGTTTCGACACGGTCTTACGGAGATTAATCTTCCTAAGCCTTCCGGGGCCATATGCCGTGGTACATCGCATTTTACATATACGTATACGTACCCGTCTGAGTCAGGTTTAAGCACTCGGGCCGCTTGTTCTGTGCACGGCCGGAAGAAAGTGGTTAGAAATGCGCGCGCGAATTTGTAATCCAGCGATAAATACACAGAGACGGGGATTTCACACTGTGCAGAAATATTAATGCGACATTTCGGTAAAGGTAAAGTTGCCGGGTGATTTATACAAATGTCTTCAAAGTTTGGCCTCCCTATTTCAAAATTTTTCCACACATACTTTACTCACTATAATATTTGTCAGTCGTCGCTAAGTATTTATAAGCTTGAGTTTATGTATGATTTGTAAATAAAGTCTTTTTTATAATAGCTACGAAAATTCAATCACGGCTAACTTCTTGCAGAAAAAAATTTTTTATTTCTATGAAACGTATTATATATTATATATTATTATGCTTCAATTGTTTAAATAGTTATAAGTTTAAAGAGTAAAATAAAAATTGTTCAGCACCATTTAAAATTATCTTCAAGTAATAACTTTGTAGTGATCTGGAGAGCTATTTGAATTTTGACCAGATCCAATTTATCAATGAAATTTCTAAATCGTTGGATCGAAATCTGAAAATCGAGTAATCCTCGCTGAAAACGTTCTTCTTTTTAATAATAAGTTAATAACAATACTAATGAAAAAATATTATCTCGATCCTTTCAATATTTACTTCGTTTTTATGTTTATGTACGTGTAGTATTTGGCCTGCACTTCAGTCACCTTCAATTGTGTCTGTTACATCAATCGAGTAACTTGCGTTGATCGATTTAATTTTCCGAACGAACCGCAAGGATGATCGATTCACTGAAAACGACGTTGCGGTGGCGGTTGCCGCGTTTATGTAGATTGTTATTGCGGTGTTCGTGTTGATTTTTAAAGTGAATTATGGAAGTTTTCGGCGTGAGTTTTGAGTGTTTTTAACCCGGTCAGACAACTATCCGAGCAAACAGCACTTACCTACGTCGGCGGTGTAATTTATTCTGCCGAAATCCTTTTCGCGAGCAGTGCGAAAAATACGAGTACTGTCGACAATTAATGTTCGGGCTAAACGACGAACGTTTCTGTATAATATCGGCGTGGGGCACGTCATTTGTAAACCGTTCGTTGTTTACATACAATTTGAATATTTTGGTCGATTTTACAAACACGTTCCATGTAGCATACCGCGCTCTAACAAAATACCGTCGTTATTGATTGTTGTACAAACCGTAAGAGCTAGTGGGTAGAATCTTGAAATATATTTCTGGGACGAAATAATAAAAATCTCAAACTCACGCGTTCATCCGGTGAATTAAATCGACATAGTTTGCACGTATGAGGATGTAGTGCTATATGTGATTGAATTACTGAAGGTGTCAATTATTGGTACCTATATATCAACAAATACAAAGAAAACGGAAAAATTTCAACTTTTGAAGTGTTTTCGTGCTTTTTAATTGTGATTTTACATGAAAATATGTGAGTTTGTTCACTTATACATTTTATGATTTTTTAAATGACAAATTGCACGTTTTATGTCAGAGATAATTACAGATAAATAGGTAGTTGCTTTAAAATTGTATCAAATAATTTTTTAAATTTTAGTATGAACTCAACCATTTTATTGTTAATTACCTTAAAAAATTTCTCGGTATATAATTTATGAAAATATAAGCCCTGGCGATAAAGTCAAGTTTATCGACCTGCGAGGCAGTAATAATATTGATGGTAATGCTTTTATATAATTTTTCAGTAGAATTATGCTGTGACAAGTCAGCAAATAGAATAAATTTACATTAAATCTACTATTTATATCAATATTTACTATTTATAATAATTTTAAAATATTCAATAAACAATAATCTAAATAAAGTTCAATATGAATTGATTAATCAACATATACTTAGTAAAAACTGTCTTAGAACTGGTCTACGAGAATAATTATAAAACAACATCATTTCTGAATAAAATATTTAGTATAAAAGAAAATAGGGTTTCTCGAGTTATTAATTTCACGGAGTTTATTTAGCGGATTACAACATTTACCATTTTGACGATCTAAATTTAATGGACGTAACTATAAAATGAGCTTAGTTTCTTAAATAACTTGCGTGACCAAGGCCGTAACTGAGGGGGGTTCCAGGGGTCCGGACCCCCCCCCCCCCGAAATTTTTAAAAGTAGAAAAATTTTAGCGGTGAATATAGTTTATAAACTATAAATTGTATTAAATAATAATATTGTATATTTTTGTTAAATTTTTGTTATCATTATGTGTGCGGTATTTGGAGCAAAGTATAGATGCTAATAATGATATTACATAATATGTACTAAAAGAAGATTTTTTACAATTTATACCAGTATATTCTATAACAGGACAAAATTTGGCAACAGTAATTTTAGAAAATTTAAAAAGGCTCGGTGTTAATAGTCGGTACATGTTAGGACAAGGTTATGACGGCGCAGCATCTATGAGTGGAAATTTCAAAGGCGTACAATCTGTGATACGTGAAAAACACCCTGCCGCCCTGTACGTTCATTGTAGCGCACATTCTTTAAATTTAGCACTAGCACATTCTTCGAATATTCATTACATTCGTAATTGTATTGGAATAATTAAATCAGTAGGTAATTTCATTAAGGTTTCTGCTAGACGAACTGAGTTGTTAAAAAATAAAATTAAAGAATTTATTCCCGAAAAAAATGGACTAAATTAACATCTATGTGTGAAACTCGATGGGTCGAAAACCACGATGGAATGATTCGATTTTTAAATATATATATAAACCTATTGTCGACACTTTAGATGAACTCCAATTATTTCATGATATTGAAACATCATCAAAAGCACTAAATCTATATCGTTGCATAACAACTAGTGAATTTGTTATTAGTTTAGTGACAGCGAACACACTATTTTCATTAACATTACCTTTATGTAAATCATTACAATCAGTAACATGTGATTTAAGTGAAGCAGTGACATTTGTCGAAATTGTTTTGAATGAAGTTGAAGACATGCGAATCAATATAAACCAAACATTTAAAGAAATATTTGAAAAGGCAACAAATATGTTAAAGTTGATAGACGGAGAGGATCAAATAAAAATGCCAAGACTAGTTGGACGTCAAAAAAATAGAAATAACGTTAATGTTCACTCTACAGAAGAATATTTCCGTATAGCTATTGCTATTCCTTTTTATGACGATTTTATTCAACAACTAAAAGATAGATTTTCAAAACACAAAACAGTTTTGTCTTCTTTATATTTATTAATACCAAAAATGTGTCATAAAGCTGCAATATCAGCCTCAGATTTTAATTTATATTCTGACTATATAGATATGGATTTATTACAAACAGAAATTAAACTATGGAATAGGAAATGGATCTCACGTTCTCAGGACGATCGTCCCAGTACAGCCGTTGAAGCATTAAACAATTGTAATTCTGATTTGTTTCCGTGTATATACTTTTTATTAAAAGTTTTAGCTGCATTACCAGTTTCAACTGTAACACCCGAGAGAACGTTCTCAACGCTGAAACGGACGAAAACATTTTTGCGAAACGCTATTGGACAAAACCGTTTAAATGGCCTAGCATTATTAAGTGTTCACAGAAATATTAAAGTGGATCCCGAAGACGTCCTGAATAAATTTGCACTTCAAAAAGATAGAGCTATTTTACAAATATAAAATAGTCGACATATTGCATACTTATAGACTATAAATTAATAATTATTTTGTAAATTTAATATTGAAAAAATTGTATTTTATATTTTATCTTTTTTTTGATTTGTGCTTTGTAATGTGAATAATAGTCAAATAGTCTATATATGTATATAAACAATCAACTATTATGTTTATGTAAATTGAATATTATAATAATGACCTATGTTTTTAATAATGATAATAATACAATTTTATATTTTTAACGTAAAAATGAAGTGTTTAGTATCTATATTTAAAAAAATGTTGGACCCCCCCGAAATTTTTTGCCAGTTACGGCCTTGGTACAATTCGTCTATCAACAATATATTCTAGTACCTAATCATATAAAATAAATATTTTTCTACATAATGGTATAATACTTGCTATATATATTATAATGGTATATTGCTGCTGCTGCTGCAAAAAAAAGTTATAAATATAGACACAGTACTTGTGATTACGAATTAGGACAGCGGAAGTAACAATATGAGACTACTTATAGCTGTATTTCCAGAAATATGTATAAAAATTAAAAATGAATATTCAAGTATAATTATAAGTCCTGGTAAGTTATTGTCTTGTTGAATTTATCAGAAAGTAATTGACAGATGTCAAAATAGCTTATGAATTATAAATATTAATCAACGCTCGTTTTTCGTACTCTTATCGTTAGAGCACGGATTTATATGCATTAAAAACCAACCAAATATGCGCTAAAAAATCTTATATATGCACTAAAAAAGTTTAATTTTTTTAAATCCTTATACTTGTCATGAAAAACATTTTGTGCTCACTTAGCATATCATACGATCGACCAGAATAAATATACAAATGCGTACCAATACGCGCTCTACTTATCGTAAATTACTATCCATAGAAAAATGTTGACAATTCCCTATTAGTCATTGTTATTAGCCGGGACTGGTACCTTTTGGTTTTTTCGGTTACGGTTCTGGTTCCGGTACTCAATTATTTTATTTAAAGGTTCAGGTTCTGGTTCCGGTTTTTGAAAAATTCAAAATAAGGGTTAGGGTTAGGGTTCCAAATGTTATTAAAAAAAAATAATAAAAATTTATAGTATGACGTGTTTAATTTTTTGATAGGTACCTATACATAAAATAGTTGTACATGTGTTACCAATCAGCAATATCGATAAGTCTATCATCATGTTTATTGTCTACGAATTAGGTAAGCAAAATATATACATGTATACAAGTCAGTGTAAATAATCTTCAAATTGTCAAGGTATTATAATATAATATGCCATAATTATAAACAGAATAGGTATTACAGTACAAAAATACCAATTCATTTATGAATGAATAATATTAATGTATATCTAAAAATAATAATATATACATTCATGTATACAAATAATAATTTTTATTGTTTATGCCCTAAACTCTGTCACTCTGAGCAATAGACATGGCATATAATATGTATGAAAATACATGTGATTCGAAATAACATTCATTAACTCTACTGCTATATCGCAAACAATGATGGCTCAAGTTAGTCATAGTATAATATTATAAAAGTAAGAATTAAACCAAAAATTCAATACTTTAAGAATAAATGAAATGGATAGTTTTAAGAAACCCGATATTTTTCATCTTGAGTATAGGTTCCGGTTCGATCCCGGTTAGGTTCCGGTTCTTAATATTTTAGGGGTTTTTGGGTTCCAGAACCGGTTCTTTTCGGTTCGGTTCCAGTCCCTGCTAATAATACAACGCATGCAAACTGTACAATGATACACATCAGAGATCGCATTATTAGCTCAACATGTATGAGTAATATTCAAATTCCTATTGTCAAATCTATTTTGTATTTACGTATAATATATTTCTATATGCTAATTTGTTTTATAATTATTTGATTTATTAACGCCAGGTGGCGATTGCAGAGTGTGATATTTCCAAGTTTTTGGACGAGAATTATTATACTTTGACCCTACGACAGATGCCTACGGATTATTAACAGTAATATAAAAGAGATTTTGCACGACAATTTGGAGATTTAAACAAATACATATCTCGCGAAAGACATGATCAGTGGACGTAGTTATAAAGGTTATAAAGGTTAAAAGGGGATTCGCAGGGGACAAGAAAATGCGATCAAACGTATGAGATGTAAATATTTTAAAACTATTTTAACCGACGCGACGTCATACAGATATGACTATATTCCCCGACTCCGGGACTCACGTCGGACGCGAGAACGCAATGTTAACACTACTCGAACTCGAAATAAAAGGCTCGTTCACGCGGTGACGATGACCTTGAAGAGCGTCGGTTCGTGGGCGCCGTCCAGACGACCGGGCACGTCGAACGAGAACGTCTTCGGTTCTTCGTTGTCCGGGGCCGTGTCGTATTCTGGCATTTCAAATGATCGGCGGGGGCCCTCGTGGATCGGATGCCACATTAATGGGCCCTTGAAGGGCCCGAAACTCAGTCGGCCCCACCAATGAGGGCCGGGGCCCGGGGGCGCGGGCACGTCCGACGGCGGCACGCTCGTGTCGAGCACGCGCCTCGTTTCCGGGGCCACCCACGCGCGGTACGTGGCCGGCTCCGGGTTATCCGCGGGCCCGCTTTCCCGGTCGGCCGAGGGCCCGCATTTCCGGTCGGCCGAGGCCCCGTGTGTCTCTCGACCCGTCGTCGCGGAGGGGTCAGGCCGACCGGCGCAAAAGGTTTCTCCTACCGGTTTAGACGCAACAGAACGGTCTACTTCCGGCGCCGCCGGCCTGTCACGCCCCGACGGCGCGTCGTCCGTCGAGTGTGCGTATTCTGGGCGTCGCCGGGCCCGCACGTCTTCCGGTCGATGGGCCGATGCATTTTCCGGTCGATGAGCCCAAGCGTTTTCCGGGCGTCGGACCCGCGCGATTTCCGGTCGCTGGACCCACGTGTTTTCCGGGTACCGGGCCCATCTATTTTCCGGATACCGGGCTCGCACGTTTTCCGGCCGATGGGCCCAGGTATTTTCCGGGCATCGGGCCCACGCCACTTCCGGTCGCTGAATCCACGCGTTTTCCGGGTACCGGGCCCACACGTCTTCCGGTCGACGGGCCCATATATTTTCCGGGCATCGGGCCCGTGCTACACCCGGTTGCTGGGACCACGCGTTTTTTGGCCGTCGAGCCCGTACGTTTTTCAGGTTTTGGGCCCACGCGTCTCTCGAGTACCGAGCCCTCACATTTTCCGGTCGCTGAGCGCACGCGTCTTGCGGTCCGTGGGCCTGCGCGTCTCTCGTGACCTGGCCACTCGTCCCGACGTTTTCAGCGGTCATGGCGGCGTCGCGTCGTTCGATGGCTTTCTGCGCCCTGAGTTCTCTCTCGGCGGCGCGGCGCGCTTCCGGCGTCATGGATTCCAGTGCTTCCTTCTCGCCGGCCTTGATCATCGCGTGCCTGGCCATGGCAAAGCGCACCGCCATTCTCGACTCTTTGGTAGTGCCCAAAGTTTCGGTCTGCGGAAAAAAAGAAAACAATAATCATCATCATCACGGTCATTTCACTCGGCCTAGTCGACACGACGCGACGGTTAAATCGGATTGCCGTCCCGACACTCGTCGTGTCCGTGCAACGTGCGTGAACTCGACGATTCGTCACGGTGCCTACCAATGACCGCGAGCAGGGCCGGAGTCAGACCGGTTTTCTCGGGTCATTTGTCCGGGGCCCGAACCTATACATATGTTTGAGGGGCCCGGGTCAAAAAAAAAAAAAAAAATTTAAATCATGACCGGCCCGGGTCTGTAAAAATTTTAAATTTTAACGGGCCCCAGCTACAGCTTAAGTAACGACCAACGGGCACTGCCATTTTGTTGAACATATATTTAATCATAATATATTAATATTAATTTATTAATATTGTGTAATAGCATATTTGATGTCTAAACAATTTAATTATTAGTTTTATACATAATTAGACACATTTTTCCTATGAAAACTAAGAAAACCCCTTTATAAAAATAGGGGGCCCTGCAGAAGGTTTAGTTTGTCCGGGGCCCGCCAAAGCTGAGTACGGCCCTGACCGCGAGCAAATATCGATTGCACTGCACGAGGATAAACCAAACACATTCGCGTTGATATTATATTCATAAGTGATCGGCGTGTTGACAATCACGAGGACAAGACGGCGTAAAAACCCACGCGCGCATACGCCGAATTTAAAGAGCGCGAGCGCCTCTGCGAGAGTAACACGGTTAGGTTGGACGTTCGCACGAATTCGGCGGAGACGGCGACGGCCGTCCTCGCAAACACGAAAACGATTCGAAACTCCACGGCTGTGCGTGAGTTGGTCGAGAAACATCGTCGGAGTCACAACACGGGACACGGATTCTACGTGCGATCAAGACATACGCGTTATGCGCCGTTGTGAGTGATCGATAATACCGTGATCGATGTCCGATTAACGTTCGCTCCGCACTTGAATATAGTAATCCGGCTTACGATTTTTACCGAACTCGTACAGTTATTTTATTTTTAATTTAATATTTCAAATACTGCAAGTACGGGTACGGTTTATTATTTTCACCGCGGGGAGGAAAAAAAAATTATAGTCGAAAGCTACGTGTTTATTGAAACTCGTGGCTACTGTGGTACACGGACGAGATGGTCACAGTGTTCTCCGAGCGATCTCTTACCTTGTAGTGTTTTTCGACGTCAGCTAGGGTCATAGGGTTTTTGGCCACGTGGTCCAGCAGGTTATCGAACGCGCACGATCCGTGCAAGTTACAACCGCAATCTGCGAATTCAAATAAAACGCGAGTTTTAGCATGAGTGTATACAGGTTTAATTATTTTTCGCAAAGATCTTTGCAGAGCTCTGATGTTTTTTATTCGGACGTCCGAACGCGGAAAATTTATTCGCAGAACGAGCATAAAATCTCAAAATATCGTTCGATGCTCGTGTAGGTATAGCTGTTCGATTAACCCCGTCGAAAGTTATCGATTTCATCACGAACAAGTATGAAAATAGTTTATGCAATACATTTTTTGCCAGTTTGATAACGCTCTGACAAAATAAGTTTGGAAATTTCGAAACCCGTTCGTACCTATTCGTATCGAATACGCTTTAAACATTATAACAAAGTACGTCATAATATTATAACGGAGAAAAAAAAGTTTTTCGCGGTGTCAATGAAATCCGTTCCGTCGTGAAAAATCCCGGTCAATCTTGAAAACTATCGCCCTATCGGACTCGGGTGAAAACAATTTTTGAACGGACGCAGTCTAAAAACGGCTGGTCGTGTATTGTCCTTTGTCAGTAGGGTGAAATAAACGATTTTCTGCTAGTCTTGCGTACAAGATAAGCCAGCCTGACAAAAGCTGGAGAGGACATCATTCTCCCCGTGGCCATGGATTAATATCCATGACGTGAGAATATGACATCAATTGAATTAGGTATATGAGCTACAAGCGTGTAACGAACTTACCAATGCATTTTACAACGTTCATAACGTTCCACATTCGACAATTGCACAAGTCGCATTTCGACGCGAGTGCAAGAATCCCGAAAACCGACTCGGTTTCTCTGTGACCGCAGGAAGCCATTTCTTCTGTGTAGTTTGCGTTGGCCGTGAGAAATTAGTCGGTTTATTTTCAGTGTACGAACCGGGAGAATTATAAGATTATCAGAAACGAAAAATATAAATCGAATAAGTCAAACTGTATTGTCGAATTATTAAGTTTTCCTCTTGTGATAGACAAAAAGATAGGAGCAAGAAAAAAACTGTTTTTCTCTGTACACTAAAAAAAAAACCGGATCGAATGTTACCTACATTAAATACCGATATGTTGATTTTATACAATCCGTAGCTCATAGTAACTGGAATACACGGTGGCGTATTTTATAAGCCAATTGTATTAAACTGATAGTTAGGTATATGTATTAAAAATTATTTATTTTTCACCTACGGGAATAGACAATATTAAGTCCCTAGGAAAATTTTCAAGTTTTCTTCTTTTTTTTCCATTTAAAATACGTATTTTTATGAGGAACATTTTAGTGTTCAAATAAAGCATCTAACTTCTATGGTAGTCAGGTGTGTTTTGAAAATTAGAGCCTATTAATTTTTTAACTTGATCCCTCATTAGGGTTACTTATTATGTTTAAAACACAAACCCCTTGTTTTTTTATAATTCTAATAGAAGGAGACGAACAATGATAAATTTAATAATCATTTTCAAATTTATTGTTGTTACTTTTTAAACATTTTTATCGGTAGTAAATGCTTGCAGTTGCAGCTCGCTATTCAATAAAGCAAATGTATTTAGAATAAAACTATATTTTAATGAATAACGAAATCTTAATTTATGACACGCTAGAATTACGATTACGATTTGTCCCTGTTTGGCCAATGACGATGTCGGATTTGAGTATGGTGTTGTGGTGTTTCGATTAAGTCTTCGAAACACCTAATTCTCATGGGGTTGAATTTCAATCATGAACATTTTATCTTTTATAATAGTTGTATCATGTATATATTTAGGTCACATAATGAGGGATGAGAGTAGGTATTCAATACTTCAAGCCATTTTACAAGGAAAAATATATGGAAAAAGCTCATCAGAGTTGTTTAGCGTAGCAACCGATAGAGAAAGCATAGCTGGAATGGTCGCCAACATTCAAAAATCGGATAGTATAGACAATTTTATATTACACAATTAAAATAATATGTATGTACTTATAGGAAATAAAAAATTACTTAAATTTTGTTATTATAATGAATTTTTGTTTTAAACTTTGCCTTAGAAATTGTTAAGGGTAAAGTATAAGATTTTTAGACAAGCTGAAAAGGTGGAGTGGTCGAGTAAAACATTTCCCTCGAAAATGTAGCAAAAAATATTTGTCTAGATTTAAATCGAAACAAATATGGTTAATCTTATTTATTCTGTCGGAATGATCTACAGTATAAATTATTATGAATATTTTAAAACTATGATAATATTTAAATAAAATCAAAATTGAGCTAGGTACATCAAAATTATTTATTTGATGAGAGTATATTCAGCAGTATATTATCTATTATCTTTCAAAAAGAGCTTAAGAGTGTATAGTCACTGGCCCCGATCCCTATGTCCAGGTAGGTATTGTAGTTGCAATGCCTATTAAGGGTGGGGGTGTGGTAAGGCTGCGAAACACTCTAGGTTAGTTTTTTCGATGAGAGGAAAAAAATGAGGGCCAGTTGCTCGATCTATTGTGGTTAGGTGGATGGGTACTCGCTTTGAAGGTACTCTTATAAATTATAATTGACTTATAATTAAGCTAAAAACTGACTTCGGTGCCACTGTGTATAGTAGTTCTATGGGAACGTTACAGTGGTGGTTTTAAAGGGTGGCTATCATATGAGCAGTACACTTATTTATTTGGTATAAATGCCCCCCCTAGAGTTTTGTTATTTTATATTAATACCTACGACTCGTGAAATATTGACAAAGGTAACGCAATTGAAATGTGTTCAAAAACAAATAAAACACTTTAATTCTATGCATTTTATTATTTTTATAATATTTTCTATATTTTGCTTGTTAATATTATTTTTATTAAATATTTATGAAATTTTCTCAAATTTTTTGTAAATATCTACTTTTGATGTAAGTGCATTCAATAATTTTTATTTTTAACAAAAATCTGTAGTGACCAAAACTTGCCGTCTTGGGTTCATTGGTATTTTACCATACATGAATAATAATGTTTTTTTAAATTAAATACACGTGAAATTCACTATTAAAATGACGGAGGAATTGATCTGGAGTATGCTCAGAAATGTTTAATGAAAGAGACAAAGGACAATTTATTGTTTTAATTAAAACCACCAAAAACATCATATGTTCTGTACTCGGATAAAACCACCAATAATGCAACACACAATACTTGTGGAAACGTAAATTTCAAAGATTTTTTTTTTTTAATACACGCCGCGAGTAATTCAGTATTATGATCCAATTTTAATACACACATTTGAAAACCATGCAGGTCATTAAAAATCTATTTTTTATTAAGATTTGGAAAAAAATGATTTAATGTAAGTGGAGATTTCATTAAATGATCGATTTTAACAATACACAGTGAAGAAGTAAGCGGTAAACGTACATTTCGCTTTGATTTACTCGGTGAATATTTTTGTAATTACATTTCTCAATTGAAAATTCCAAAATACGCCACAGTAAAAGTAGTGCAAAGGTTGGAAACAATTACAAGAAACATTAAGAAACGTGGACTATACTTTTTTAATATCAACAAATATCAGACGATAACATTCACATAAAAATTTAGAACAAGTATAATAAATAATACACATTTTAATGAAAAATTATATAATCTATTTAAAAAATTAATTATTTGAAAATTCAGATCTACAAAATATATAGTATGCCGTTTTATAAAAATGTTAATCTATTACAATAAAATACACATAGACAAATTGAAAAGCATGGCACTATAAAATTTGATCAATAAAAAAAATTACAATTAACAGCGTTATTCAATGCATTGAATTAGAACAAAGATTAAATTGGGATGACGGATTGTTTTCATTTTAAGTAAGATTAGTACGACACATAGCTGTGCATAAGCCTACGGTAATACATCACATAAATCATAATCAAAGTAAATAACCAAAATAACAAAAATTAAAACAAAGAATAAAATGAAATATTAATTTAACACAACAAAAAGAAGGATGGACGATGATTTATTTTGATTAAAATAATTAATGTTTATGAAGTCTTAGTAAAAATATCAAATAATAATAATTAAGCACCAAACGGTATTGGATAGTTTCATGCCATTATTTTGTGTAATGTTAATAATAAAAGCCTCTGCATTAAAACTAGGCGACAGTGCCGTCTTTGATTTCGGTTTGTAAATCAAACCAGCCCGTGTAATTGGGCGTGTTTACGTTTACATAGTCGCTTATGTTCAACACCACTTGACCCAATACGGGACTGTGCCACGTTTTCTTTGTCAAGACAGTGACTTCCAATTGCTTGCTGTTCAATTCTGCCATGCTCATGATGTATTCGAACGTTTCTTCGTACACCGGGTTGCAGTTGTCTTTGTACGTCTGTAAATTGAGAAATAAAACCATTTAAATGACGGTAAAAATGTTTTGTGTTCGTTTTCCAGTTCGGTCTTACTTCAGTTTTACGTTTGGTATTACTGTTGTCTTTTTTGGGCAGCACATATAACTTGACATAAGGATCGGGGATGTCTGAAGCTTCTTTAATAGGCAAGTTTCTGAAAATTAACAACAAGTGTGTTACTATTTTTAGTGCGTAGTTAATATATACAGTCGGAGACACTGAAAATATTTCAATATGCTTACACAACTTTATGCACAGTTACATTGAGGCGCTGTCTGGCGACACTGAATGATAATGTCAATTGTATACTGCCTAACGGTCCAGTGCCAGGAGCGGGTTCAGATCTATTTCGTAAATAAAGTTTTATTAAATTGAAAAATAAAATACAGATTGTCACAAAAATGTTCTTACGGTTCAGATAACAATTCTGTTGTTTCATTCTGCTCGATAAGCGGTTCTTGATCACCACCTCCCCCAACAGAACTTCGAGATATCATTGAATCTCTTTTCACCGATGACGACCTGCTCATACCTTCTGTAGGAGTTGAAACACCGGCGGCCGACTGATTTTCAGAGACATCAGCAGAAGTTACAACGCTATTAACAGACTTTACCGATTGCACAGAAGTCTGCCTAGATAACGGTTTCGTGGCATTATCGGCACTGTCTGTGATTTCTACCATTTTGGGCATTTTCTTCAAGAACTGCATTAGAACATTCAAAATTAAATAAATTTATTGAAATTCACCAAAAATTTAATACAATTTTGGCATAGATATCAAGTCGAACACACCTTGAGTTGTAAGCAAAAAACTAGTTTACTCTCATGATGTTGATTTTTACTATCGATTATCAAGTCATGAGGTTGTGGTTCCACTAGCATTTTCTCGGTGAGCATTAAAGATGATAACTCGTACGTGTACAAACCTAATTGAGTATTGGTTTTTTGATCAATAACCTGAGTAATCAGAAAAGTAAGTAAAAAAAATGATGTACATATAAATAAAAAAAAAAAAAAAAAAAATGATCATACCTAATTATAGTTGAATATACAATTCAAAAATTTATGAATTTACACACCTTAAACTCTATGTTATCCGTTTCAGGATTGTTGACTAAAAATGTGAATCCTTGTTCATAGACCGGTCGTTCAGTGCGCAACTTGGCGACCGTCACTTGAGAATTTTGACCAACTGTTACTCGTACATATGGATCTGGTTTGCTTTGGGCACGTGCATTCTAAAATTTACCATTAATTATGGTAAAATATTAATTTTAAAACAATTTCACAAAAGTACACACCGGTAAATGGGTGGCCGAATCTACATACACCATCACCACAGCTGAACTCATGTTGGTTACTCTCAATTCTTGTGTCTCAATCAGAGCCTAAGTAATAAAATAATAAAATATTAGAAAATTTCAATTACAAGACAGTAAATGTACAATTAAATTACCCTCTTTAATGCGTTTTTGTCTAAAGTCAATTCCAACCAGAGCATGCGCACTTGAATCATGCCATGTTTGGTGTCTTCCAAATTGATCCACTGCAAATAAATTATTACACAAAATATTAGTAAGTTGTGCTATTTATTTATTTATGATTTCACGAATGACAAGATAAAGTATTGAGAAAAAAAATACTTAGAAGTTAATTTCATTTTAAGACAAAATGAAAAAGACTTCTTGACCTTTTAATAATACGATTGGGCACAAATTAAATGAGTAACACAATTTGTGTACAATAAATATGCCTTCAAAAATCATAAGTCATAACTTAATGATAGTTCATAATCATTAGATCTTCTTAAAATACAATAAAATAAGTTCTTCAATGTTTGGTAAAAGGGTATACCAGTGAAAAACCTAATTTTACCATTCATTTTATACAAAGAAAAAACATTAGTCAATGTCACGTTTTTTCAGTATCACTGTTAAGTAGTCAGGTCTATCTTTTCTTATATTTATAAATTAAAGGAATGCTAGAGTTGATGATTTGTTTTTGTTCTAAATGATGTCAAAAGCATCAATAGTAAATGTAACGTACAATGGACAAGAGAGCTTATCATAAATGGAACATTTTAATCGATAGACCTTTATTCTTTCGATACTGAAATAGTCATGGTATAATTAAAAACATCATTGATCTAATTTAGGTCATGACTTCATGAGTAATTCTATTTTCCACACGAATAGCTGTATTTTCAAAAATATTTCAGTAGAAGCATTTTATTGTTGTCAGTTGATCTTGTTAATAATACATTTTTTTGAATAAAAAACAGAAGTAAATAGATAAAAGTTTTTAACCTATAAATATGCGTGAAAATGTTTTAATACGGGGTATCTGTTGTAAGGTTTATGTCGCCAGTTTCATAAACATAAGTATTCAAATGGCAGAAGTCTTTGTACTTAGTTCTGTATAATGATCAAGCAGTAACAATTTTTTTCCAGACTTAAGATTATAGATAAAATTGTATTAATTTAATTTATTTATTTCTAATTTATTATTTCTTTTTATTTATTATTATTTATTATTTCTATTAATTTAATTGATAACAAGATAAAATTCAAACAAAATAAATATACTGAAATAAACTAGACACATAAATGCACGCGACAAATACCAACGAGTAACTAATAAGGTAAAATATTCAGAATTCAAATAATACAATGTTTGCTTTTACCTTGTCAAAATATCCATTTTGGACCACATTGCTCACTTGTAATGATGCTCTATAAGATACAAAACAAACATTATTTAAGACAAAAGAACATTTTCGTATAACAGTTTTACCTTCCTAGGTTTGAATGTTTTTTGCCGACCATCTCGTCTTCATCATACAGTTTGAGTTTCAACACTTGTCCTTTGGGAGAGAAAGACGCAAACTTAAACAATAACAACAGTTAATAATCAAAAATATTTCACGATGATCATATATAATATTCAGATTGGTTCCGAAAATAAAAATGTGTACCTCGCACCAATAATCCCATTTAGGATTCAATTCGTTGTTTATAGTAGGTGTTTTGAACTGTTGTGCACCTAACGTGACAATGACGTACGGATCCGACTTGCCTTTTCTGATCAAGCTCATGTCTTTAGCTACTAAGTTTTTGGCTTGAACAATGTGCACGCGTAAGACACCCTGGAAAAAAAGTGTTCAAATTGTACGACAAAGTCCTAGTTGGAAAAATAGTCAGTAATAACCAGGGCTCGTGAGTTCATGCATTTGCATATCAATCTTGCTAAGTCGTATTTAATGCTATGTGACATAGGAATCCATTTCAAGGTATTGTGGTTAAGTATGTGAAATTTGATGTTGCATATTTTTGCATATTTGGAGGTTTTTTAACTATTTGGCATATTTATGCGTTTTTCTATTTTATTGTGCATATTTTTACCAAAAATTGATCAAAATGCAATAATTTGTATTTTTGCACAGTATATGAGAGTTTTTGCAACATCAAATTATTAAAAATAAAACATATAGAGCAGATAAATTGAGTACAAACGTACGTATACGAACGTATAATAGGACATAGGTACATAGCCCATTAAGCAATTAGTGGAAAACATGTTATATGAAAATATTTACTCTTATCTGACCTATCTTCTTGATACTTTTACTGTGGTTTATTCTAGACTATATTTCAGTATTTATTGTAACATATTATGTGTACAGACGTGCGTATTTTTATTTTTTTAATCTACATATTTTTAGATTTTTAATGCATATAAATGCATAATTGCATACTTATTTAGGCATTTTTTAGAGCATGAACTCACGAGCCCTGGTAATAACAGTTGAAAATATCTTTGTTTCAACTATATCGTTCGAGACTCACTTCTGGTTCTGGTAATTTCACTACATGAGCAGCTATGTCGTTACTCAATACTATTGGCAATTTATTAGGCAGGACCATCATAGCAGATATTTGTTGTGCAATAACTTTTCGTAGCACGTCACTGAAACAATGCAATCGTTAGATACATAGACAATGTGTAATGGTATGAATGTAATCCAAATTACTTGAGACCGGGCATGTCTAGTACGTCGGCTACACCCATCAGATCGTAATCAATGTCTGGTTGATTCAAGAAAAATATTTGTAATCCTCCGACGAGAGGTGAGGTTTCAATCAACGGTTTCATTACCACTCTCATCATACCACGCATCTGTTTATTAACATTAGTGTATTAACAACATGTGACTTTATACTCTTAAGACTAAACGCTATTACTTGGAAGTCTTTGATGCCGCAAGGAATCCCGCTCACATAGAATGATATGTCACAATCACTGGAAAATCTATAATTTTTGAAAAATATTTCAACGTTAAGTACGATAAGTCAGTCAAACGATATCACGGCATTGATGATCGATGCTAAAATCAATACTTACATCAGATCTACATCTAATATTATACTGTCACGGGATACTTTGTCGTACACTTTGATTCCTCCGATTTTGGGTGGCTATAATGAAAGAAACAAAAAATGAACACTCAATCGTTTTGATTCTGATCTGGCGGATACTCACTATGGATCCAAGTCGCAGTTTGTCAAATGCAAAACTGTTGATTTTGTATTCGCGAAGGCTTTCGCAGACCATCGGTTCCATGGTGGTCTTGATGGTCTTCTGAGCGTACACGCTGATCAACGGCCACAACTGCTTGATGATCTGAACAACAGAGACGTTGAAATGATGTTAGAGAGAGAGAGAGAGAGAGTACAGGGTACGGACAAAAGAGGGGTTGCGAGCAGACAGGAGGGACGTGGTGACCATAGGCAGATATTGAGGGGCTCAAGCCCCCCTCCAGAACGTTATCAAGAATGTTTTTATTGTTTTACTTTACTAATCGTTTCGGCACCATTACTAGCGGTGTTGCCGCTCTAGATAAATGGTCTCAACGACAAAAAACACTTTTTTTTTTTTTTTTAACCATTTTCGAGAGGTTCCCCTAAAGTCCATATAGGACTTTTATTTACCCCGCTCTATAAATTTAAAGCGACACGAAGCTCGTCGCCCGAAAAAAAAAAAAAAACGTTACACTGACCTGGTTGAGCCACTCGGCGCGGTGCACGTCCGGGAAGAACACCCAGGACGGCAGCTCGGCGATGTTGGCCGTGATCAGCGTCTTCTCGTCGGCGACCGCGGCCAGCTGCTTGCGTCTGCGTCGCAGCTGCCCGGCCTCGTGCCGCCAGTCGCGCCACGCCGACACGCAAGCCATCAGCGGCAACAGCACCCACGTGCTGACGGCCGCCAGGCGCCAGTAGCCCAGCGCGTACACCACGGCCGTGGTGGCCAGCCGGAACGCCGCGCGGGACACGGTCTGCAGCACGGTGGTCTTTGGCTCCTCGTCCGCGGCGCCGGACGGGTCCGGGTCGACCGGCGCCGGAGGGCCGGCGGCGGCGGTGGCGACGACGGTCGTGCCGGGGTCGTCTTGCGTCGGTCGGTCGGCCATCGCGCGACACGAAAGCGAACCCGGGCGCGATTGAAAACGATTGAAAACGCGTCGGAACTCGGAACGACGGACCGAGTGGGAGCGGTCGGGACTCTACGCGCGACGAAGACGAACACCGACGGTGGCGACGACGACGCGGACGAACACAACTGACACTGCTGGCGGCGACGACGACGATAATATTATTATCATGACGGTACCGTTTTTACGACGTTACCATAATGTTTGGTGTCGAAACGGCTGATACGGCGTCGTGTGGAGGTGGTCGGAGGTGGGAGAGTGGGAACGGCAGTAGATTAGACTCGGCGGCGGCGGCGGCGGGTCGATTCGCGAGGTATTTCCGAATCAGTAAACAACACGCCGATAACGCGGTTTCGCGGCCCGCACGTACGATCGCGTAATATCGTTTGATTCGCGATATAGATACGTCCTACTCGCGATCGTATAACCTTCGTCGTGGTCGCCGCAATCGTTCGACCAATGTTGTCGGTCGTCGTTTTGTCTCGCGCAGGAACCTTCGAGTCTGCGAGTCCGATTTTACTTTCGTTTTGACGCGATCGAACACCCGTTGTTTTTACCCCGAGGGCCGATACTCTTTTTTTCCTGTTGTTCCTAATGTTCTGAGAAATATTGTGTCGGATCGCGTCGGCGTTCGGTACGGTCGGCTTTTAATAAACAAATTATAGCTGATAATAAAATGATAACGTTACGTTCGCTGATAATACGCGATCGCGCGCACGGCGGAGATCAGTACGGGCAGGGCCGGCGAGAACATTAGTGGGCCCCGGGGTTGTTCGATTGTGCGCCCCATTGCCGTCCTAACCACCATTATCGCCCTGAGGCAATAATATATGACGCTCCCCTCCTCTAAAAAATATAAAACCTCATTCCGTAAAATATATATAGTAATTAGTAAATACATATTAATTAAAGGTTCCTGTGCTTATTAAATATTATTTTTATCTTATTTATATACAAGTATTTTTTTTTTTATGACTTTTTTGAAGTTGACACCGATTTCATTATTATGGCTGCATTATAGAAAAAAATTACTATTTTCTCGAAACAATACGTAGTTTCAGTTTTAGTTCACGTATAAATCATACTTTGATAGGCTATACAGTATCTACATCTATCCTGTGATAATAATAATACATTATTGTAGGTATGTAACACAGTAGTCTTACTCATTGTTCATATAATTTTATATTTGATAGCACACAAACAATTTAATAATACGTACTCGTCTTTGATATTACACTATAAAAAAAGAATTGTAATATGAAACATAAATTTATTTAAATTTAAATTGTATTTCATTAATTTTTATGATGCATTGACGCCCCCTAAATTCATAGTACTTTGAACGCCCTGGGGCACTTGCCCCATTTGCCCCTCCCTTGGGACGGCTATGGTGGGTCCTCTTACATATAATATAGTAGAGCTAATATATTCATATATATATATATATATATATATGTATGTATATATACATGTAATATGAACACCACTTTTATTAAATTACTTACATTTAAGTTTGATAATATGTGAATTAAATAAATATAATATTTGGTTTACATAAAATATTTTATTAATTTAAGGAAAAATAAAATCATACACTAACTATTTCATTTTCACTAACGTAGAATTATATTGAGCTAAAGTGTTCATTTTCTTGTCTTTTTTAAAGGCCTCTTTTCAGAGGTTTTTAAAGGTTTTTTTTCTTGCCTTTTTTTATATAACCCGATAACATTTATAAGTAGCACATTAGCGCACAAATACAATACATAAAATCCAATTACATACATTGATCAATCTTGTACAATCATTATATCATATACAAATATACAAAATTAAAACATACTACCATGTTAAAATGGTATTTTTCAAGATAGCTCCTAAAATAGACTGTCGAGCACTAGAACAAAAGTAAGTGTATTGTATGGAACTACTAGTGGCAACAGAGCTATTACTTTAACGTGCTCCGTCATTTAATTTAAAAGTTATTTCATTTATTTGTACATGATAAAAAAAAAGTTTTTATTTAATAAAACAAATTTATAATTATTTTTTGTATTAATAGTCGAGACGACGGGCCCCTTTCAGAGGCCCGGGCTCCGGTACTCTGGCACCTCCTGCCCCACCCTCTCGCCGGCCCTGACTACGGGCCGTTTTTTTTCAGCCCGATCCAGCCCAAAACTTAAGCTTATAAAATGTCGTCGTCCAGGCCCGGTCCATATTTTTTTTTTCAAGTCTAGCCCGATTAGGCCCGTTTGTAAATAAAAATATACATCAATTTTATTTCCTTTCAGTATTGACCGGGGTATTGACTTAGTAGATAAAAACATTTAATAAAGACATAAATATATCACAAATAAAAATATAATCGCACAATAATAAAGACGAAACTGTAAAATATCAATTTTCGAAATACACTGATTACTAAGGAACGGATTTTAATTTAGTATAAAATCAAAAATATTTAAATATATATGTGTTTATTACTTGATAAATATTTATTTATAAATGTATAATATTTAAATATTAAAATTGAAAATAATTGAGATGATGGTGGTACAAGTTCGTCCATCGTCCCTTCGGTCCTCGGACAAGATATTGGTGATGAATGTATTAAGTTTTAAAGAAATGATGACTCATTTCTTTAGTATAAAACGATTCTGAGCAAAGCTTCAGTGTAATATAATATATTATTATTTAAATACTGTTTACGTATTTTACGGTTATTTGTATAATTTTTGGTGAGTTTTTTTGTAATTTTTGTAATAAAATATTCAATTAGATATAACTCATTTAAACTTCAATTGTTATAACAATTATAACTCATTAGAAATAAACTTAAAAGAAATCAGACAATATCGAAAAAAAATCGTATAATAATTTATTAAAGTGTGTATAAAGTCAAAAGTGCTATAATTGTTCTGAAAATGTTGTCCAATATAAAAAAGTATGTATTTGATATTGGATAAAATTTTCAAGTTTCTATCTTCAATACTTTTCGATTTATGACTAAATACCTAAAATCTGAACAGTGAAAATCTCGTTTACGGCGGATTTTTACCGTTTTTACTCAGTTTTTCGATCGTTATTCTTCATTACTGGAAAAACTATGGAGATTTTGGAAAAATGACCTCTCTAAAGTACCATCTCAGTTCAATTTCGAATCTAAAAAGTTGCTGGACGAAACTTTTGGACTAGGATTTCTATACGAAAAAGTGTTTACAGAAAAAAAAAAATAAAAAAAAAAATAAACATCGTTGTAAAACCATAAGATCCTTCGCTTCACTCAGAATCTAAAAGATAGAATTATTACATAATTAATAAAAAAATATTAAAAATTAAAAATTTATTCTGAATCATTATAATCTTCATATGGGAAACAGTTAGATGCAACGTATAGCTTAAAATTTTCAAATGTAAAATGGCGGGGGTTCTGTCTTAACATAGCTTTGTAACGGCTGAATAACCTCTCCACATCAACGGACGTGACAGGTGCATATTTCATACACATTATATTTTCTTTAGGAGTGTATTCAATTTTTGAATAATTGTTATTTGGAGATTTATTTAATAGTATGTCGTATATTGAAATTACTACTTACTACTTAGATGACTTGCTCTAAGATAAGATATCGAATCGTTGTCGTTTGATGTCAAAGGTGTACAGTACAGAGACCTAATCGTATCGCATATCGTATCGTAAAATACTAAAATAAAAAAGAAAATTTCTAAAATAATTAAAATATACACGAAAATTCTACAATATTACATAATATATGTATTTATTTGTAAAAAAATTTAATTATTCTAAAATATTTAAAAATATTTAAAATAAAATTAGTATCAGATTGCTTGAAATTAAATGAAACTTATAGATATATCGAAAACTTTCCGATGCTATTACTAGGTACATAAAAATATTAAATTAACCCATTAATGGCCAAAGTTGCGTAAATGCGACATTTATTAAAAAAAAATTTTTAGGCCAAATTGTTTGTTTTACTATGACTCTTTTCGTTTAAGGAGACACTGATAAATAAATAAAAATTCTGAATATTGGGTTTTTATTCATATTGTTTGTATTTTTACGACACAGAAATAAGATATTTTTATGGTATAAAATTTGAAATTTTTTAAAAATTAAAAAAATTTCTAAATTTGTATTGCTAAGTTCAAATTCAGTAAAAATCATTGATTACAAAAGGTATGTGATGTGTTTTTATCATTTGAGCCAACTTTTTAATTGCTCAGATTGCAAAATTACCATTCAAAAGTAATGTTGCGTACATGCAACGTTGGCGGCTAGTAGGTAGCAAATACATTCCAATATCGGTCGATGTGGTCAGTCACTTTCCAGCATTGTCGTAATAATAGTTATTCGGATTTTCCTTTACATTTTACGTTCAGATATTTCAACTGTTAATTGTAAGATTTCGATATTTTTTTCCTTTAAAACTGGATACCTGCCTAACTAGTATAATTTATAAATAGGTTAACAGTCTAAAAATGAATACAATCATCTAAAGACGGTAAAAAGAGCGAAAAAAAGAGCGAAAAAATCGAAATAAAAGTTTCACTATTGAAATATCAGTTAAATCAAACTGTGTGTTTGGGATAAATATTGTCCTAAAGCGCGAAAAACAATAAAGTCTGCCCTTGAAATTCGGACTCTAATTATTATGATCAATGATATAAACCTTATTTGCTTATTTGTTTTGATTTGATTTATAGATGCACAACAAGTATAATGATATTTTATTAATACATATTATGATATAATTAACGATTTTTAATCAAAAACGATTAAATGATAAGGTAGGTATTGAAAATTCAAAATATTAACAAAAAGTCAGCAGTACTTGCCAAACATTTTTTAATTGAAATATAAAAATATCGATACGTTTAAGATGAGTATATAGGTTAAATCATCGAATATTCTTTAAAAAAACCTACTTAAAAATATTCGATATATCTATTTACGTGAAAAATGTACGTAAAATATCAAAATATGAATAATTGAATCGATCGTGTGTTTCTGTTCTGACGTTTCGTGCTGTTTTACTTCAGGTACCAGTTTGACGTTGGTAAAGGCCAGTCAAGAGATAAGTGTTTTCGAAAATTTCGGAAGAGGGTACTCTGAAACCGAAGTACAATAAACATAATAGGTATAGGCACTAAGTTACTCGACACGCACTAATTTATACAAGACTGACCGAAACAAAATGGAAAACCATATCATCGTTGAACGGGTGTACACTCCTTGCTATGGTCGTCTAAAAATATAAATCACGCATTTTTTTCTGTAAATAAGCAAGTAGCGTAATAAAGTTACACCGTGTCTATAGTCATGAACGTCCGAAGTGGGGACATGTTAATCGCCCTTCGTGGCGGCTGGCACACTTACGAGGAGAGGGGTGTTTGGCTCAAACTCGCGGCAAACAATTAATAAACTCGAGTGAAATTATAAACTTGTAGCTTCGGCGTATGCTGTATAATAACAGTATACCTATCTAATAAAAACGGCGATTTAACAGTTCAAATGTTCACGAGTATCTTGAAATAGATTGCAAAAAAGGTGTGTACACATGGATTTTGAACCGATTCAACAATAAGTATTGAATTGATTGATATGTTTACGTGATTATAATAATTCGTCGTTTTGAACATTCATTCACATATCACGAGTGTAAACTAGAGCGACCATACTAAAAAAAAAAAAAATAAACAAATAAATAAAAAACAGAATTATAATAATTTTCATAGTTTTTAAATAATTTTAATCAATTTTTTTATCAAAAATTTTAATTTTTATAAAAAACATACTTTAATATACCTACAATAGTATCTGATATATATTTAATATTATTTTTATTTTTATAAAGCATTTATAAAACTAATTCATCATTTTTAATTAATACATAAAAAAAAAATATTGCAAATAGTTGTTACTTAATAAATTAAACATTTTTATAATGTTCTCAAATACTTTATTCCTATACTCACTTTTCTTAAAACTTTTTTATCCATACTGATGATAATTCTTCGGATCGCACCTCTAAATATTTTAATTTATTATCTTTTTCCGAAAAACATATCAAATCTAATAATTTGGGGTATATTGTATACAACGCATCGATATATAGTATAAAAATATTTGTAACTTTATAAGATTGACTAAAAAACAGGACAAAAAGCGTCCTGAGAGACATTTGTCAGGACAACAGGACACAACTCTAAAACAGAAAAATCCTGTAAAAAGCAGGACGTCTGGTCACCCGAGTGTAAACCTAATATACTGTCGATTTGGTCAAATTCCGGTAGGCGCCCATAATTCTTAAACATTCGATGACATTTTTTTGTTATCAACTATAATCAATATATTCGGATATTCGTGGTCTGTCCGTCCACGTGCCTTTTTGTTGGATTTTGTACTATCGTACATAAAGTCATCTCGGAGAGTGTAATAAATAACAACAATATACGATTGAAGTCGCAACGAATTCGGCTGTTAGTGACCTTCACTAATTTTAGACGTCTTGCTTGAAACGATTTTACGATTTGAATACTACGTACAACGTGTACCTACGGCAATATGGAAAGAGGGAGAGCTTAAGGGAATACGCGGAGGTATACATTCTCTTTTTTTTTTTTTAATTTCATATTGTACCGTGTGTCGAGTGTATTATTTACGCGTTATGTAATAACTTTTAATTTCGTTAAACGTTACAAAACGTGTAACACTTTGTGATGTCATCAATGAACACGTTCACCCATGCGGCTAGTCAACGAAGAATTGAATTCTGCACGCCGAGGCGAAGGGATCAAATTATTTAACGATTGATCATGAATATAAATCAAATCGAATCGCTGATTGAATTTAAGTACTATTATTTGTAAACTTGGTATGATATAGCGGCGCTGCTTACTCGTACCTTCTTATTTTCAAAAATGTCTGCGACTGTAAACCTACTTTTTACTTTATGAAATACATTTCTACCTAACTTGCAAGTGCATTATCATGTTATATTTGGTACTGTGCCAAAACGAATAATGTTTTATTTATTATAATACATTTTATATTTATAGTAAGACGAAAATCCGTATTTAATACCAGTGGCGTAACTTGGGAGAAATTCTAGGGAGGCAGTATTTATTTTTAACCAAAATTTCAACTATATAGCGAAAAACTCCAAAGCCTACACTTACCAAATTTGAGAAATGTGTGCATCATATTTATTTTGAAGGGCTGGACAAATTTAGCTTTTCTTTCTAATTTGTACTTCCATTTTTACATTTTAATGCTCAAATATTGTCAAATATAACAAGAAATATATTGCAATTTTTCGAATCAGTGTTTAGGTACTGTATAAATAATATAATAAACGTTATATATACCTAGTTTAGGTACACAATACACATAGATACAACTGCATGATGTTCCATATAAAATGTAGAAAATATCATATGTTAAGATTTTTAATATTTAGAAATTAGTTATTAGTTTAATTAAATTAAAATTTGAATTATAACTGATGGTAGAGGGGGCAAAATAATACCTTTGCCCCTCCAGTAAAACGCCGGGGGGGGGGGGGGTAGTTTCCCCTCCTTGCCCACCCCAGATTACGCCTATGTTTAAAACTAATAATTGGTACGTTAGATTTAGCATTTTTTACCAACGAAATCGTTTTGCAGTCACTTTTTTAAAAAACCTTCTTTATAACGTGTCCATACGGACGGACGACTGTTGTCGCAGGTACAAGTGAGTAGGGACCTTGTGAGTTGAAAAATAACGTAGCAGTACTAACTAGTAACTATGCAATACTATATGCACAAACATTTTATTTGTTACAGTACCGTTTTTATTTATTTCATTACGGTGAATAATTAACCGGACATTGCGCTGATAACACGGCCCCTCTTGAATTAATTTTTGTAGGCGTCCTTGCTTTCTCTCATTATTTATTAGAATTCAGAACAGCGTTTTCCAAACTGCGGTTCACGGACTCCTAGGGGTCCGTAGATCGTAAGTGTACCTGAGGGAGTGCTTATGTACCCGATTTCGTATCGAAAAAATAACACTACTCATCGCAATGAACTCGTTTGACTAATATTACACAAAATAAATAAATCTTATATGTTATACATAATTCATTCATTTTTTTAAATAATTAATTTCATAAACTAAAAATACGTGATTTATTTAAGACAGCAAAACAATTAAGCATTTCATTATTAAATTATTATTATTATTGATTATTATTTTTATTTTTGTTGAGGGGTCTGCTATCATTTTTCTTATTTTTGGAGGTTCGTTTTCGTCGGAAAAAAATGTTGGGAAACATCGTATTAGATGTATCCGTCTGTCCGTAAATTAGTATTTTAACGGTTTTTAAAAAATCCGATTTATTTGACTACAACACTGAGGGGTGTAATAAATAATGGGTTTTTTTTTGAAATTTTTTAGAATATAATTTTATAAAATTATTTTATGTACATGAATATTGTAAAATGTGTGTACGTTTAAACAGAAAAAAATGGTTTGAATGTAAACCAAATGATATAGGTGAGTACACTAATAGCGGACGTGCGTTAGTGTGTCAAGTGGTGTATTCAGTATTTCACTGGGAACAGGTAATATATTTTAGTCTCACCTTCCTTCCAAGAGACAATGCTTCATTTGTTTTTATCTAAAATACTTGACGTAAGCGTGGATAATTTTAAAATAATATTCTAGAATAATTTTTGAAAGCCTTAGTATCTAAGGTAGATATACGGAAATAAGAATGAATAGTATAGAAAACAGTCACAAATAAACTTATATTAAAAAAATGTAAAAATCATATCGATGTTCATTGAATATTACGATTAGGTCATCGATTTCTATACATTGATGAGTTAACGTTTTTGAATATTAGATATTATTAGAGTTATCAAACTAACGACGAAGAAAAAATTTTAAAAATCGTGACTAAGGATTTCTTTATATAACCGTTAAAAAAAATTATCATAAGAATTTTGCGGAAATGACTGTTATGATGTTGATTTTTAACTAAAATATTTATTAAAGAATATTGATTCATCCAATCGTTATGTAACTTTGGGCACAGATAGAAAAAACACGTTTTGGATCTTTTGGTAAAAACATCTTTGATTTGTTTAACAAGACAACTTTAAACTGATTTGATAAAAAAAAAAAAAAAAAAAAAACATACTGAAAATTTACCTAAAATCGGTTAAATGTATAAACGATATATTTTTGTTTATACTGAAGTTTTACTCAAAATCGTTTAACTAACGAAATTAGAGATCATTTCGTTAAAATTCATTACACCTATCCTCATTAACTTGTCCGAGGACCAAAGAACACCCCATGGAACAAAGTACGTACGTTATATTTATTTTTCGACACGGGCGCTTTTTTGGGCTGTAAACTTTATGTTTGTCCAAAAGTTACGTCCGACAAATTAATTTATCGAAAATCAGACGCAGTAGGCAGATGGTACTGATCATTTTTTTCTATTACCAAAAGCTTTTTCAAACGTCTGGAAAAACTACCGTTTATTGAGTACAAACGGTAAAATTTGCCGTGTAAACGAAATTTTTATTCAAATCGATTTTGGTTGTTTCGTCATAACTCCAAAACTGATTGCACTAGGAACTTGAAAATTGTACTATATGTCGACCAAACCCCTTTAAATATTATCTGACGTGTATATTTACATACCGTAACTATCGCTAAGGTATTTTTTTTTACTAATATTTGCGTCACCACCACTATATATATATATATATATGCTTGATATCTTCGTAGAATACAGATATTTATTGTTATAGATAACACGTGCGAATACGGAAAATTGTACCGTTGAAAATTACGTGATCATCGTTCAATTCATTCGAATGATTATACGAAATCCCATGTCGGACATGTTTGTCGAATCCGAGTAGTAAATAATTTTTTAACAAATTACACGTTTGTATTTAACCAGATGAAGTTTTCACATAATATCCAATATAATAGATTATTATAATATTTTTTAAACTGTTTTCTATTTGAATAGCTATATTCGTTTTTATTTTATAGGTAAATCATGTACCTACTGCAAGTGTTGACTTACGTATAATATAAACTAACGAATTACCTATATCACGTTTTTTAGTAATATATTGCACCACGGGCGTAGTTTGGTATACATACCTACTCTATGTTAACTATGAATTATTTGAAAGTGAAAATTTTCTTGATAGAACAATTTATTTATTCTTAATTTATTACTTTTTAACTTGATATTCTTATAATACATATTATGTACAACAATATTAAAATTAAAATAAGCCGTCTTCCTGTTCCTGCGAAAATATTTAACACATCGTCTGAGTCTATAATGAATATGACAAATCTCTTTCGATGTGGAGTATTGATAAGTTGAAAATCTATCTTTTTTCATAGTGTTTCTAATACAATTTTTTAACCGCCTCATAACAGAACATTTTTCAAATGAAAGTTAACACCGTGGGAGAGGGGATATAAAATTTTCTGTGTGGGCTGCAGTCCCCATAGCCCCCAATACGAAACTACGTCCATGTACCGCACCCATGGCTATATAGTTGGAAGCGGCTACATCTCTGAATATTCGGATTATGCATTCCTATTAACTCATAAATATGCACTAATTTATAACTTATTTGCACGTAAGTATAATATCATATACTTCGCGTTATTCGTTAAATTTATATTGTACCAATTATATTTTTTATGACAACGATATATCGTTGAAAATACGATTATGGATGTATCGATATTCTATATTTAATCGTTAAATATAAGTGAAATTTTTTAATCACGTTAGAAACTAAGAAATTTTAATACATTATAATCCGTATATTTAAATCATCGAGCGGTCAGTTTTTTCTAGACCGAGATTGGAATTAATTACTAAGTCCGTATATGAAAATAATATGCTGATACACCGTATAATTTTTGTTTTTGTTTTTTTTTTTTTATATAGTAATGTACTAATGTGCATTCAATAAACACTCTTTCTTCGAGCTTAACGCACAATACCGAATAAACTGATTTGGCTATTGAATGAACTGAATAACGCGAATGAGCTACGAATGAAAATAATGCAACTTCAGTGATTCATCGAACATTGGAACGATAATAAAAATAACAACAAAAAGTCTTCATTGTCCATTGACTATTTTACAAAACGAGATAATATTATATTGTTTATAACAGTGTTGTTTACTATTGTGGGCGATAACGTTAACCTTATAGACTAATACAAATCTACCAAACATCGAAATATATTTTGATATCTACTGCGTTTTGAACACGATTCGAATCTACTACCTATAATGATATCGATCGCTGTCGCACGGTTTAAAAGTTGTTTTATCGTGATATTATGCTCGTAGTAAATGTTATTTTAGCATACTTTATTAATTTTAATAATTAATTTAATAATTTTGTCGATGTTATGTCGTGTTAATGTGTTATAGACGGCGAGTTACGACTCCAGATATACCTACTGAATATATCGCACACTGTGTACTTAATATGTAGTATGAGTATTATACACGTGTGATATATATCAGTGTGTACGGAAATTTACTTTGAAATTAAATTTATATTTAATCGAATTAAGAAAACTTTAAGTAGATGTTTGATTGCTTGAATAATACCTACTGTTTGTATGTTTTGACTTTGAATTTCAAAAACCTGAAATCGACAGTGATTCGTACGTTTAAGTCGTTCGCGCTATCCAACAGGTTTATTCATACAGTCGTAAACGTTGTAAATCAAAAGTTGGTAGGTACGTAGTGTCGCTAGTATAGTAGCATTGGTCACCACTCACTGTTGCCTCATCTTAATTCTGCTTTGTAGTCATTTTCCTCATTAAATTTCAAAATACCATTTACGTGCTCAACACGAGTATTTATATATTAAATCGGAATAAAATATCTATTGATTTTCTACATCTTCCGTAACACTGCAGTTAAAATAATTATAATTTGTTATTATTTTTATTATTACTATCAAAACAGTATGTCGTATAAACATGTATACTCTAGTGAATACCATTATAATATATAGCATTGCTATCTGAACAATTTTCCCAATTAAATTTCACGCGATAAAATATATCAACGAAATAATGGACTGCAAATGTGTTGAGCAATTATTTTCGTGGCCGGTATTATAAAAACAATAAAATAGTTGATGCTGAAATGTCGTTTTGAATTTTATCGCTGTGATCAAATAATAGACGTAATAATGTCAAAGATGAGTCAACGAGACGAGTGCTCATAACCTAGTGGTCTGTGCTTTATATTACGAATTGTTGTGTTCAGGTCGTCTGGTCATAAAAATTCAAAATTGTCCTGAATATAAATTTTTCCATTCTCAATCGCTATAAACACTCATTTAAATTGGCGCGGTGAACCTAAAATATTGTCAAATGATTCCCCAAAAACATACCCAGTATGTTACACATTATTATGTTTGAGCTTATACTCGCTTAAATTTATAGATTTAAATTAAATTCATCACAACCGATAACCGTATTGATACATTTAATTACGTACTCTAACTTAAATTAAGAAGGGAATCTCGTCAAAGCGTGCTGCTCTTAAATCAAGTCCTCAGCAACGTAACTGAATAGTTAACTGTAATAACTATTATTATAAATTAGAACACGGATACACGAAACAATACGATCCAAAATTTCATGTTTTTGTTTTTTTTTGTTTATGATTTCTGTTTTTCACGCATATTATATTCATAGTATACTATGGTTTAAGATATTTAATTGTTTTCAATGCGGATTAAAAAAAAAACTGTTACTTAGCAATATAAATGGATAGTTAGTAATTACAAAATATAAAATCGAAAACGTTGTAAAAATTAAGTTGACTAGGTATATAATAATTGTGCAGTACTAGTATTTTATTTGAAGTACATAGAAATAAAACACTATAGGTAAAATGGCATTGCATTATACATAATGCACACTTTGTTTATTTCGTCGATTTCATCGGAAAAGGTGGGATATTCATCTGCCCCACCTCCGTTAACTCATCTACGTTTGTTTTGTTATTATGTCACGTATATTTTTAACTTTGTTTAAATATGCACGAAAATAATATTGAATTGTATAATTATGGTGATGCGTCATCAATATTCATTATAGTCACGAGTAAATACTAAATTATGATATATATCGTTATTTCGTCACTGTTAAACAACATCAATATTGTCTGTCAATTATCACACGGCACCATCAACCCAGACACTCGTATTTTATCTCGTTTTTAGTCGGTCAACAATAATATTTTTCAACGAGCAGTTAAACGATACAGAAGTTTCCGTTTAAGGTTTGGAATCAACAAAATATATTCATGTCACCACACTCTTTTTTTTTTTTGTTCTATCACCGTCGGGTAAGAGGGAGTAAATCCGGAAAAAATGATTACGTTTTATTACTTTAATATCTTGACACGACTGTTTTAAATGAACTCGTCGAATATAATTTTAAAATATTTAACCGAAGTATATTATTGATCGTCCTCTGTGATTCGCCGGAAACTCGAATAGTCTTACGTGTATTTATTTCCAACCCGAGAGATGTCGACAATAGTGTCGTGGATCGAAAACAGTCGACGATTTCGCTGAGAATCGTTGGTGAACATCGTGAGCAGTCCATTTTTAAGGGGTCGGACGTAGGCAATATTAAATCCGCGTGTGTACGCTCGTGGCATTCCGCGTTAATTAATCACGCGCGCTTGTCCTTCACAACAATAATAATTGTGATAAAACTTAACGAGCATTCGAAGTCCATAGCGGGATAGTTTTACTTTTGTTTACTTTTAAAAATGTACGTGAATAATATTGGAATGTGTCGTATAATAGTCATTTGTACTATTATACCTGTGTATTTCGTCGCTGCAAAATAAATGTTATTATTATGTAATTATGACGTACCTCTAGTCAGCACACAAGAACGTACGATTCATCGCAAAAGTGTCTCAACTATTTGATAACTCGTGTCTGAAGTGGAGGGTGACTAGAAGGATTATTTATTTTTATTCGGCGAGCGATCTGACCTTATACGACTTAACGCTGACGACGACGACGGTCCGGCGTAAATATACTAATATAGGGGAGACATGGGTAAGTAGACGAATCTAAGGATCAATGTATTTTTAAAATTTATCACATTTATATAAATCTGTAAACGTCACACACATAGATAGAGGAACTTTTGAAGACTGTTTTACAATATAGGTCAAGCTGAATTATTTTTTTAAACACGCTAAAAAAAATAATTTTCAAAAAGTTTGAAATTCGTCATTTTACCCAAATACCGAGGTAAGTTGAAAATTTTCCGGGTCAAGTTGACGTTACATAATTTATACAGGGTGCGGCGTAATGGACTCCCACATTTCCGAGGTGAATTAAAAAAAAACTATACAAGATATGGACATTTTTTTTTTATTCATTAAAACTACATTAAATAAGGTTTTTTTTAAGTTGTTTGCTTTAAAATAATATTGTCCAAATGATTGCCTTTTCAATTATTGACGCACATTTGGAGCCGTTCTAGAAAATAATCCGTAATGGACTACAATATTTCAAAACATCATTAGCACGTAATTAAACTGATCAGATAAAAGTGGTTTGTTTCACTGGGTTAGGTCATTAATACGATTTTTAGTCGTCAAAATGTCGTGGTCAGGTGAACAACGTGGTTTCGTTATCGAGGCGTTTTTCAAAAACGCCGAATGTGTGACAAAACATTAAATGGCCTCCTCGCCTCCCTGATTTGAGTCCATGTGACTATTTCTTATGGGGATACCTCAAAGCTGAAGTTTTCAAACATCGACCTAGAACCATCGAAGAACTAAAAGAGGCCATCCGTCAAAAAATCTCCACGATTACACTCGATATGCTGGCGAGAGTGATGGAAAACTTTCGAGAACTGCTCCATATGTGCGTTGCTCGTCAAGGCAATCATTTAGACGATATTATTTAAAAAAAATAACTTTGAAAAAACCTTATTTAATGTAGTTTTAATAAATAAAAAAAAAAATGCCATATATTGTATAGTTTTTCTTTTAATTCAGCTCGGAAATGTGGGAGTCCATTATGCCGCACCCTGTATAATAATTTAATGAGGAAATACACTTTTCATAAAGTTCAGTGCATTTATTTAAAAATTAAAAAATTCAAATAGTCTTAAAATCTTAAACCAATAAAAAATAGATATCGCCTCAATGTTGGTTCTGGTACACCGAATTTTTTGACACATTTATTACAAGACGGTTTTTCATCATTGATGAAGTCATTTATGGCTAATTTAATTGTTGTTTTGTCCTACGTTGATTTAGTTTTCCTTATATAATTTCTCGGCATTGTATTTATGACATAACGTACACGAATTAATAAAAAAAATTTAATATAAAATATAATATTATGGGGTTAGACCCCGTAATATTATATTGACCTTGACCCGATGGATAAAATTTTACTCAAGATAATATTTTTGTCTTTTAGCTTACGTAATGGACATAATGTATACATGAAAATTAAGCTTACTCTATACTTTATTGATTTAAAATAATATATAATAGATTTCACTTACTTTTTTTAAAAAAACGTTATTTTAAAAAACAGAAAATTTAAGTGAACATAGTGGTAATATAAAATCGTAAATGAAAACATATGTGCTTTATCAGGATTACTACTTATCAGTAAAATAGTAGTTCCCAACATTACTCCTTACATTTCTTGTAAAATATTAGTTGTTGATAATTGATATAATCTACTGCCAGTTATTATCAATTCGTCATCTTACCCAGCTCGTCAACTTACCCAGGTCTCCCAATCATAATAACGAATTGTAAAAAAGTACATACTTTGCCCCATGGGGTATTATTTGCTTCTCGGACGAGTTAATGGAAATAGGTGTATTGAATTTTAAAGAAATGATAGATCATTTCTTTAGCTACAAACGATTCGGAGCAAAGCTTCTGAATTAAAATACACTGTTTGGATGTAACAATTTTATTTCTTTAAATAGATATTTTAAGTTGAAAAATGACGTAAAAACGGTTTATTTCGTAATGATCGTGTAATTAATAATTAAAAAAAGTATATAAAGATATACTTTATATATATAGATATATATATAAAGATATACTTTATATATATAGATATAAAAAATTTACTTAAACGTTTATAAAACAATCTGGAGTCACGATTTTTGAATTTTTTTCAGTATCTTTAGAGAAGTGTAAGAGTAAAAGTGTATTAAAATTTTAAAAGTTTTCGTCAAATATTTAAAACTTTATTAGGGACATATACTTAAAAAAAACAAGGTGTTTTCAAAGTTCTATTTTTTGCTCAAAACTTGTTGAATTTTATTGAAACTATTTTTTAAGTATGTAGTCGTTGAAGTAGTGTCACTGGACACCCTCTTCACTCACGTCATCAAGCCTTGTACATAAAAAAAAAAAACCATCGCAATTACTTATTGTAAAAATATTTACAGATTGTATATTCTTTTCTAATAAAAAAAAAAACAAAAAAAAAGTATGTAGTCAATAATATATGGTGATAGCATAAGTTTATAGAAACATTACTTTCGGAGTAATGACGAAATCACAAAAGTCGATTTAATGAAAATGTTTTACGGTGAATTTCGCCGCTTTTGGTTTAACATTAGATGACTTAATTTAATTTTACTCTCAATAATACATAGTAAATAATTCACCATGTGTAAAACTTAAAACGTCAAACTACTCGACTATGAATTCCCACGACTATGACCGTTCAATACTCGGAGTTTTAAAAACGAATATGGTCGCCGTGGCCAGTGGCGTATTTGCGGGGGGTGTCCCGGGGGTAAACCCCCTCCCTAATATATATTATTTATTAGATACTTTCCTTGATTGAAGTAACATGATATTAAAATGTTGACAAATGATAAAATATTTCAATAGGTACTGCCTTGAAAATAATATTTTATTTATATTAACGTGTATTTATAACTCTGTAATCTGACCCTAGGAAATAGACATCAATAAATTATAACGTGAAATTTGAATTTGCAGTAAAAAGTCAATCATCTAATCGAAACCCCGCGATTTATCGCTCAAAATAGTAAAGTTATATTCACACTGGTAAAAACGAGCGTTTGACAGCTCCCGAACGCATCTATCGGTGGTTTATTGTTAGCGTTCGGACGACGCCGAAAATAGCTAAATTTAAATAATATATTCTACATTTATATTATCACTATTACGTGTCATACGATTATGGCCTTATCTTTTCATCAAATATGACAGACGACAGCAGGGCCGGGCCGACGAATTGTAGCGCTTCTGGCACAATTAGCATATTGCCCCCCCCCCCCAGAAAAATTGTGTTACCTTAAAATATATTAAAGATTTATTTTAGGACTTTAGTTAATCATTTATCATAATTTATAATTCATCATTTATCGTAGCCATTAGTAATTTAAATTTTAACAGCAAAATATCAGGAATACAAACTTAAATATAGATGAACTTTAACAAAACGGGATATTTTAAAAGTTATATTTATAACGCGAAAATCGGCATACTTTTTCAAAATTTTCGTAAAATAAGTATCGGTATGACGGTATGCCATTAAAATTTGGTGGAAATTTCAAGTTTCTAGCAATAATGATTTTCGAGTCAAGACGAAATAACTAACCCCGATTTAGTGAAAGTGTCGTTTACGGCAAATTTTACCATTTTTACTCGGTTTTTCGACAGTGTTTTTTGCACGGGGAAAAATGATCAAGAACAGAGAAAAATGACCTCTTTAAAGTGCCATCTAGATAAAATTTCTGATCTATACAGTCGCTAAATGGAATTTTTAAAGCATTATTATTACCCGAAAGTGTTTATAGAAACCAAATAAAAAAAAAAAAAAAAAAATAAACATAATATTGAAAAACCAATAGACATTTCCGTAGTCAATTAATCGAATGTCGATAGTCGATTATAAAATAAACGGAATTGTCTGGTCGGAATTAATAGTTAGGGCCTTCCTCTCCCGGGGATACTCAAAAGAAACTGTAATCGCCGAGGTACTATAGGAGACTCGGTAACTATAGGTAACTACAGTTGCCGGTTATCTTCACTCAAAGTATACTAAATTTTTGTATCTCATTCTTAAATTAGTGTCATCCTACTATTTCGAAAGCACAGTTCAGTTTTTCGTATTATTTGCGTACATTGATAATTATACAGTAAATAAATTAAAATAAATAAATTTTTTATAATGTCTAGTAGTGATTCGAGTATCGATGAATAAATTATTCTTTATCATTACTCTAAACACCACTTAAAAAAACGCAGAAGAAAATGTTGGATTAATTCTAATAATGAAAAAATGTTAACTGCAGACTATTTGATGCTGTTAAGGAATGAAAAAAGGAACCAACTGGTGGACACAAACGCTCTTATGAATGAAAGTGCAAATTGCATGAATTCTGTCAAATAATAAGGTTTTTTATTTTTGGAACTGGAACCTGCACTGGCAGGGGGTTTCAGATGACGGACAAATACGGAACGTTCTTCCATTTTTCTTTACACTCGTTTATTATAAAATATCAATAATAATTAATATTTAAATACACCATAAGATTTTTTAAATATTTTGAGCTATTTACTGACAATTTTAAATTAAAATTTTTTTAGGTTCTTTTCTATAAATATCAATTAAATTTTATTTGTTGGGTAAAAAAGTTTTGAAAATTTAATACAAGGCTCCTAATACATTGTTACAATAGTAGTTGAAAAATATTAAAAATACATAGCCACATTTTTTTATAAGCATTTTTTAAGGTTCGAATTTTGAAAAAAATACGTAAAAATCACGAATATGTGCAAATAATTTTGTGTTGGAAATACCTAAAAATTTTCTTTGTCTAATTTTATAAAACAAAAAAAAAAAAAATTAAAAATTACGTCACACTATTTTATTTTACACGAAATAAAAATTACCTAGCAACTCGATCAACCAAAGTAGCGAGGAGACCGGCATGACTAATCGCCAGTTGACTAGTCGCGTCAGTTTATCAGTCGCGGTTACTTAAGAAGCGCCGTCTGAACGACGCCTTTTAGACTCATAATCAGGGCTCGTGAGTTCATGCTATAAAAAATGCCTGAATAAGTATGCACTTATGCACTAAAAGCTGGAAAAATATGTGTAACGAGATAACGTATCGGCCCGACCAGATAGCGCCGGCCACACGCCGTCGCGTGTCGCTACACTCATATCACGATTACCACGAACAACAGATAGCGCTCGCTGCGAAATCTATTTACTAATATATTATTCCTCGCGGAAGAAGACGACAATCCGTCGGGATAATCCCGTCCAAATGTGGGATAAAATGAAGATAAACATGGAAAAAGGGAAACCACCAACGTACCAGTCCAAATAAAGTTTAAAAAGGAAGGAAGAACGACGATGAGGAATCTGGCACAGGCTCCATACTCTCGAGCACACTGGAACAATACCCAGTGATATACCTGCCAGATTCCCATCGAGGAGCATCGTTCGTTCCGGAGCTCCTATCCAGACAGTTACCGACGAATAAGCGGCGCACAGCGGAAACAGCGGCGGACCAGCAGTAGCGGTAACATCAACGGCATCCAGCGGCGATCAGTATACAGCGGCGACCAGCAATCAGCGGCGACCAGCAATCAGCGGCGACCAGCAATCAGCGGCGACCAGCACCATCAACGGCGACCAGCAACTAGCAGCCGCCACCTCAACCACCGGTATTATAAAAAACCCTGTCCCCTCTCATCGGCCTATACGGAGTACGGTACGCCCGTACTATACCTGTAGTGTCGACTGAGAATCCCTTTACCGATCCCACTACTCGCGGAGTACGTTGTAGGCTAGCTCGTGTACGGAATACAGTCCGCCTGTATTATACCTGCACCATACTAGTAAACAGCGTACTATACCAGTGTAGTGTGATCACCCCTCTCATCGGCCTATACGGAGTACGGTGCGCCCGTACTATACCTGTAGCGTCGACTGAGAATACCCGCCAATCCCACTACTCGCGGAGTATGCTGTAGTCTAGCTCGTGTACGGAATACAGTTCGCCTGTATTATACCTGCACCATACTAGCAAACAGCGTGCTACACCGGTGTGGTGTGATTATGCCCATGTATTAAATATTGTTAACATATTATGTATTGTGTATTGCATAAATGTATTGTAATAACTCATATATGTATTAAAGTACCAATGTAAATGCATAAATGTATTACTATTATAAATTAATGTACGTGATTTTGTATTAACATAATAATAAAGAACAAATATATACCGATACAACAATTGCGTTACATATGCATTGAAATATGCCTTTAAAAGTTCAGAAATATGCATTAAAAATCTAAAAATATGAAGATTAAAAAATGAAAATACCATAAGTAAATTTTGAAATAGCAAAAAATGTCTATTCATATCATTAAAAGTTTATTAAAAGTGATATTTTATTATATTAATGTACTCAATTTCAAAAAATACGTTTGTATACGTACGTTTGTACTCGCTTTATCTGCTCTATACGTTTTATTTTTAATAATATGATGTTGCGAAAACTCAAATATATATTTCATACTGTGTAAAAATATAAATTATTGCGTTTTGATCAAATTTTGGTAAAAATATGCACAATAAAACAAAAAAACATATAAATAAGCCAAATAGTTCAAAAACCTCTAAATATGCAAAAATATGCAACATAAAATTTCACATGCTTAACCACAGTACCTTGAAATGGATTTCTATGTCACCTTGCATTAACTACGACTTAGCAAGATTGATATGCAAATGCATTAACTCGCGAGCCCTGCTCATAATAAAGTATTATGATCGCACATTCGATAAAACATAGTTAGTCAAATCAAAGTAAAACTGTTCGTCAAAACGTCGTCCGATGAGCAGGATATCCTACACATCATATTTTTGGCCCGGGTACACAACTAAATCCGAGCCCCTCTATCATAACAATTCATTTTTCGAGATGAATTGAAGAGCTTGCTGCAACAACCAGATAAATCCGTTTTTTGAAATTTTTCAAGACAATGTAAATTTAGTTAAAAAATTATTATTTATGCTAAAATCCTGTCAACGAAATATATTTGAATTCTATACTTATTTATACATACATATTTGAAGTTAGAATTGAAAAAAAAAATGTTTGATGTTGAAATATTGTTAGTCAAAGTTGTAGGGAACATGGATTTATCTGGTTGTTGCACCGAAAAACACATTAATTTTTATCAATTCTTAATTAAAGTTATTTTTGCTTTTGAAGCTTGAAGCATATTTTATGCTATTATTATGTATAAATATCAAATGACAGCTTATGCCTCTGAAAAAGTAATCACAGGAACCCAGTGGCCTGTATCATCATTGTAGAAAACTACAAAACACGATAAATCCAATTCCTAAAAAAAAATCCATCAGTATCAATCGGATTTAACTGGTTGTTGCGTCAGATTTTCAAGAAAAATTGTCTTTGTACATTTCCGCAAAAAAGTGAGTTTTGGGAAAAATTGGATTTATCTGGTTGTTGCAGCAAGCCTTTCAACTACTTCAAGACCTTAAATATTAGTTTTATGTATAGATTATAGGAGTAGTTGTAATTAAAAAATAAAATATCAACAAATTGATAGGTATCCTTTGTAAACTGAAAACATGTGTACCTAATATTATATACACAGTATAAACTAAAAATGTAAGTAAAAAAATAAAATCTTGAAAAAAAAGGTAAAAATAAAATAATGTGATTATTATAACTTATACTGTATAATAATTGAATGTATGTATGTATAGTTCTGGTAGTCTTACAAATCATAATACTTAATACACATTGTCATTTAAATTCTAATTTCTACTTTCTATATTAACTAAATTTTGCTTTTCTTCCTTTTTTTTGAGCAAAGTCATACATAATATTATCAAAATGTATTTGAAACATTTTTCTATCATATATTGAAGTAATTATTTGCATGAACGCCGCGCCCCAGTACCAAGGGTCCTCCCGACCCTCCTCCCCATTTTGGGGCCCTGCTGATGAGGAGGACGTTGCTATTCCTATTTTTATGGTATCTTTTGAGAGAAATTGAACAGGAAGAAAATAAACTAGCGTAACTAGTGATTCCTGCTCAATCGACATTTTATAATCTTACTGAATAAAATAAGTAATAATATTACATGCATATTAAAGTACCTAATACTTATTTACTTGTTTAGTTACTTAATTTTTAAATCTTTTCAGATGATGCGCACAGTATTTAGTTTATGTCAAAATTATGTACATGTATAAATATATAACTACCTTTTTACTGTAGACGATTAAACATAAATCAAATAATTTTTGGCATAACCAATTGGCAGAATAACAATTTTGATATAATCATCCAGTGACTGTTTGATTATGACTAATCAAAATAGCTCACGTTCTATTTCAATAAAGCAATATTAGTCATGACTAAAAGCAAAAATGTTTTGTTTTGACTACGGTTTCATTAGTGTGCGTGTTTTCTATAAAATATAAATGTTCTATTTTTCAGAAGTCATAATAAAGCGACTTTAGTCGCTTTAAAGCAGTTTCGCTAGACCAGTGTGCGGCCTACCTTCAAAGAAAGTACCCATCCACCGAACTACAATAGATTGAGCAACTGCCCCTCATTTTTTTTCCTCCCATCGAGTGGATCTAACCAAGTCTGTTCGCAGCCTTACCACTCACACACCCGCTCACCCTTAACAGATATTGCAACCGCAATACCTAGATACGTATAAAAGCTTATCACTGTTGTTCAATATTTTAAAAGTGAGTTACATTTTCTTCAACATTATTTCCTGTAAATTATTCGAGGGGTCAAAAAGACCCTCGAAAACAAGAAATATGTGATTCACATACTATTTGCTTTTGAGGGTCACTACGACACTGACTAGTAACATAGTTCACTATGTTGTATCATAACACACAATTATATCTAACACCTAATTTGATTTTATTATTATTAATTATTATAAACATAAAATTAGTTTATTGTCAACAAACGCACACATACACATGTACACACATACACTTACACACACCACCTTCAGGATATGCTGACCAGATAGGTTGCAACAGAATAAGACGCCCCCGTAAGACGTGATGATTGTTCGTTCTGATGCCATCGTTGTGGAGCACGGAACGCTGCCCGATTTACGAGTGAAGTGATCGGTCTTCGATTCTTTCGTTATTGTATAAATCATATTTTTCGTTGTCTCTAATTAAAAAGGTTTTAATTATAATTATAAAAAGGTGTTCAATGTTCATATTTAATCATTTTTCTATTTTACGTATTTTACGAGTGTGTGTAATTTAAGTGTGTTAGGAGTATGATATAACAATTTTGTTACATTTTCCCCCTATTTTTTGAATTGACAACCATATTTGAATTTTATTTAAAATAATATTTGAAACTGACAATATTCATGCCAATACATTATGCTCCCAGATCATTATTATCACAAAATAAAACAAAAATAAAAAACATAAATAGAGGGACAAAAAAAAGCCTAAATAAACTAATGTAATAAAATTCAAACATTCATTTGGCAAGTTTACCGTAGTTGTAACATATAATATTCGTTTTTAAGCTATTGCATAGCTTTTATCGCGGGCGTTGAGCACGGCGACCGAATCAAGAAATTTCGTAACGAAAAAAACCTAACACGCATTTTTTTGTTTATGTATGGAGACACTTTTTCTTATCGAAATACTGGTTCAAAAGTTTCATCCAGCAACTTTTTAGAACGGAAATTTTGTCAACATGGTACTTTTGAGAACTCATTTTTCTAATTTCTCAATAGTTTTTCCAAGCGTAGGCGATCACTACCGAAAAAATGACAAAAAACGGGAAAAATTCCGTATTCTCGATTTTTGCGAAATTTATTTTAGTTTTTTTTAGCCATATATCCATCAATAGTAGAGTTAGAAACTTGAACATTTTACAGACTATTTAAAATAGTCACGCGCGTTCTCAATTAAAATTTCAAAAAGATTTAAGAAATTTTGAATTATATATAGAATTTTGAAAAAGTTATAAGCGTTTGAAGTTTTGCATTTTGACGACATTTCTTATTTTTACATCAAATTACACACTTAAACGCACGTAAAAAACAATTGGTGCTTGCTAAATTGATACAAATGCAACTATGCAATAGCTTTACCGCGGCAGTCCCCGAGTGCCATACGTATTTTTTTTTTTTTTGAAACACCTGTATGTTGGTTTTATTATGCTTACGGGTATTTCTACCATGCCAGAGTCATCTTAGTGTAGTGTTTTACTCACATCTGTCCACATCTATGTGAATATAGATCTCATATTGTTTGTTGTTTAATCTTTTTCCTAATATGTAAATATACTTATGTTTTATTTATAAACATCTTGCAATGATAATTATTTGTTTACTAGCCCCTAACACCGTTACTAGTTAAGTGTTATTTTACTTATTGTACCTAAAATCTACTATCTTCTGAAATCTATATTTCATATTTTCACATTTTTATTTATAAAGTCTTATTACCATAGTTCGTTAATCTTGTGTCCGGTTGCCAGAATGGTCGATGTTGTTTATTCGGACCTCAACTCTATCTTTGTAAAAGAGAAATCACACAAACATAGAGAAGAAATAAAGATTGAATAATAATTCTATCACATTAATTGTTATTGATATCTATATTAGGAAATAATATATTGAAATAAGTATTTGACGTAATTATAGAAATTATATTTATTTTCATGAATATGCTAATATGAATTATTTTTTATATTATAAACACTATTAGGTTATTTGTGTAGTGTTCTATTATATTAAATAGACTTTATTGAAAGATGATTATATAATTTTTTTGTCGTATGACAAATTATTTACATTTATAACATTTATTAATCATTTTATAGTACTCAGTAAAGATTTTTTTTTACCGGTATAGAACTAAAATAAAACATTATTATTTTTATTAATTGTCTTATATGATACTCGTCGATAAATTAAACAATATACATGTCATATTCAAGTATGAACTTGATTTTGAATCATTTTCAATATAAATCGATTTTATTTTGTTCTTTTCACTGCATTATGCATTTCTATTCATTTCCATCTTATTTGATGCTAATAAGTAATAACCTATACAGAATTTCTTTGAAGATTGAATGTAGATTGTCGTGAATAGTGATTTTCTCGATTTTCTGGCTTGAAGTAGTAGGTGTTTTCACCGAACATTCAGCACGTTACCCTTCCCACCTAAAAAACTTGAAAAACGGTTAATATTCAATTATTTATGATTTAATATTTTATGTAATATCACCTTTCTAGCGGTGTAAAATTAACAATGTTTCCCGTTATGTTATTCTGAAAAACCCGATAGTCTTCGCTAGTTATCGAAGGTGTTATACGAGTACATGTGCATATCTTTTCTCTCTGTCTCATTGATAAGATGTCAGTTGTTTTAGTTGTTTTATTATATTTTCCCGATGATACAAGGGTATTCAGTTTATCTTTATATTATGGTGTCTGATTATGAAATACAAAATATAAATCAATGGTCATACAATTAATTTAAAGCATAAATTAAAAAATACTTTTTGAGTTTCGATTCTTTTGGTTAACTTCAATGATATACGTTATTGTTTTTCTTTTTCCATCGCCATGCATTATCTTAAACATTGGTTGACTTCCTTGTACGTTATGTAATTATTTACTTGAACCAATATTAATTAAATCATTTCAAAAAATTCATGAATACAAAAAAGACATTTTTTTTATCATACCTTGTTTAATTATGATTATTAGTAATGTCCGGATTTTCGTACATTTTTCAAGTCATAATTCAGCTTATAGCACATTGATAAAATGATAACTCAATAAATACTTAATAATAATTAATATTTACCAAAGATATTTTATTTAATATTTAGATTTCACTAGATATTTAAAATTAAATAGGAAGATATTTGATATTAAGTTCATTCGTTTATTTAGTTTTAATTTTAATATTTTGTTACTATATTTTCTATATAACATATAATACTTATAAAGATATTTTACTTAAAAGGACGTTTTTGACAATAAGAAATATAGTTAGTACTGGGTGTTTTTAAACTAAAAAAAAACTTAACATCATAAATAATATTTTATATTTTACCGTCAATGTCGTAAATTCGGGTAATGACATAATTTAATAGGCGATTCTCATAACAGTAAAATTTACTGTTATAATATGCTGTACATAATTTAATTATGTACAGCATAAAGAAAAAGATTCTGCAAATGTCAAAAAACCAAAATTTTTATAAATTCTTTATACGTTTGATTAAATATTAGTTTGAGAATAAGCGTAACGGATTTGATCCGATTTTTTAAGTTATTAATATAGTTCTTAATTTTATGAATTGTGGAATTTACAATTTAATAACATGAAAAATATATACTTTTTTCGGGTTTGAGTTTAAAAACATAGTAATATATTTAACATCTAAACAAACCATTTTCCTTCCCATTTAACAGACTTAGGACTGTCTTTAACTCGTAAAAAGTTACAGGTATGGTTAAAAATGGTTTTTTTTGTTGTGATTTTTAGTCATAACCCAAGTCAAATAATTATGTATTTTATAACTAAGAATTGAATTTACCAACCGTTTTTTCCCCTTTAAAATTTGATTCCATGTTTTTAACTATTGTATGTTCCTACCCTTAAAGTACAGTTCCACCCAAAACGTATTTCCCTAGAGGTTTACAACACCGAACAAAAGTTTAATTAGTAAGAACCTATACTGAATCTCTTAAGGTGTGATTCGCATGAACGCGTCTGCATACGCGCCGCGGCGCTGCGCTATTCAAATTTCAGCAGCGTCGCCACGGTTTACTCGTCGGTAGATGTATTTAACCGATTCCTATGACAGTCCGCGACCGCGGATCAGTGACTGCTCTGTCACAAAGGTGTCGAATCGCGGACGCGCGCGGCCGTGTATGCATCTATATCAGCGGTTCCCAAACTGTGAGGCGCGCATCCCTTGGGAGCCGCAAGCATTTAGCAGGGGAGGCGCGAAGGATCCATAAAGGATAAAATGTTAAAGAACAAGGTGATTTTAGCCCAAAAATTATCAAATGTGTTTGAATTTTTTTATAGTAAGTAGTAATACGACAATAATATATGATGGAAATTTCAAGTTCCTAGCAACATTACTTTTAGAGTAATGACTAAATTACTGACGTCGATTTGATGAGTGTCATTTACGTCGAATTTAGCAGTTTTTTTCCATTCAAGACGGTTTTTCCGCTCACCTGGAAAAACTATTGAGACGAGAGCTTCATGAACCCACAAAGTACCATCAACATCGAATTTCCGATCTATTGCGTCGCTGGATTTATTTATTCACGGCAGGCGCGATTGATTATTTTTATTTTTAGGGATGCGTGAATCAAAATAGTTTGGGAACCACTGATCTGCATAGTTGTATGTAATATATAATATAATATTATAATATATCATATTGTTTAGTTCACATGTTATATTGACATATTACAGTGGCTGCTCGTGCCTAGGTGTGCAGGTGTGCGCACACCACATAGATTATTAAAGATAAAACAGCTAAAACGTATTTTAATTTTATTACAATATCTATTAAACTATATTTATTCCATAACAAAAAATTATTAATTTTATATACGTGAAACGCTCGAGTTCGAAAATATCACTCCTACAATTTAGATGAGTTATGTAATTAATACGCACCAACTGAGAGTCCATGTAAAATACGTTTAGTCGATGAGTGGTACTATCACTTACTGATGCACATTCGATCACACATTTCATTTGTATGCGCTATTTCAATAATAAAGTTATAGAACTGTTTGCCAATACTAAAGAACGAAGATTTGACTTCATATATAAAAATATGTAATTTTTTCATTTATTTTTTCAAATTGTTTTTAGTTACGACACTGTTGTTTGTTCTGAGAGTATATAAAATTTACACCTGGTTATATGATATATGTATTTAAGTAAACCTATTATTTTCTAAAATTATGATTAATTATCATTTTATTACAGTAAATATTTTAATATTGACTTGGATGTGACTAATTTTATTTTATTTTATTAATATTCATTTTCAATTATTGCACACCACCCATTTTGAACATCACGAGCCGCCACTGACATATACATTTTTTCGTATTTTGTAAAAATGCCACGGCCATCGCAAGTTATTTCTCCAGAAGAAGACGTAAAACTAGCGGAACTAATAAATTAACATCCTTGGATTTTTAATTCCTAACACGCATTAAATAAAAACCATAGAGTGAGGGATAATGTTTGGGGCAAAAAAAAACATCTCATGTGCCTTGTTGGGTTTGTTAAACACTACCATATTAATAATTTTTATTCATCTATACTTCATGCAAAAGAAGTAAATTTAAAATTGACTTTTGTTCAAAGACATTTTGAAAAAGAAACAGACGAATGTTGTAAAATACGTTTTGTTGCTTACGAAGTATTGCTGCAAATGGTTCGCCGCGATTCGGCGTGGCGCGTCTGCAGACGCGCGCATAGGGATCACACCTTTATTATTTTTTTGTAGATCAAAACATTGCTTTGATTTGTCTGCTATTAGGTAGATTAATTGAACGTTTTCGAACTACTAGCAGTGTTGCTGAAATTAAAAATACCACGGAGATCCAAAATCTCCATGTTTTTTATGTTTTGAGTAGTAAAAAAAAAAAAATATATTTTATCATAGTAAAAATAATTTAGATGCTCAAGAGGAGTTTGGTGGACAGTAAATAGGTCGCCTAATATTACTACATTAAATTAATTTTTATCATTCATAAAGTCGTTCTATATGCTGCTATAATTCCTATATGTACCTATATCCTTAATTTATTTACACGTTCATATTAAGTGATAAAAAATTGAGTCACATACATTTTTAAAAAGCCTATGAAACAAACGAAACCTAGCCCTGTTAGTAAAATCTTAATTTGAGGTTACAACACATCATATTAAATATAATAATTATACATCACCAAATGTTTGACGCATCAATTGAATTCCTTGAAAATCCATGAAAACGAAATTTCACAATTCATTTGAAGAAAAACGAAAACACATTTCAGTGAAATCACAGTTTTTCCGCTTTCGTCTCGAATATTTGTCCGAGTTTTTTAAAATTCTCAATAAATATTTGTTCATATGTATCTTACACCGATTTTACCGAGATTACGGCGCGTTTCAGGACTAAAAATATACAAACACAGCATATTTTACGTTCTCGTGACATAAAATAAGTGCATTATAATAGTTTCACGTGGTATAAAATCTATAGAGTTATACTAGTCTATATAAACAAAACGTGCATAAATTTCACACGCTATGTTAAAAAATAATAATTTGATTTTTGTTTAAATCGAATAGATTTATCAAGGACCGAGAAATATACGAAATTTTAAACTATAAAATACACTTACATAAACGGAGATTTTTCAAGATCTCTTTAATTGCACTATCAACCTTTTGTTACCCACTTGATAGGAATTCATGATTTGTACAGCTGCCTGGGCGCTATATGCGTTATCATAGGATACAAACCCTGTAAAAAAACAACATATGAATTATTATCAGCATATTTACGGTAAATACTTATAATTATGTTTTATATAAACATTAGATTAACTTATAAAAAGAAGAAAACTAACCTAACCTACAATTATATCTACAGGCAAAAGCAGGATAATACATACGAGTAATTCATTCATAACATTTCTCCAAGTATTTTATTAAGGCAAATAATATGTGATGAACAGGCGATATAGGATGAAAATACACAAGAACTCTCGTCATTTTAAAATTGATGTTCATAAGATTTACATGAATGTTTATTTGTCTTTTTTACGAAATAAAACAATAACCATTCAAAAATATAAAAGTTTAACAAATGTATTTATAATGTTTAGAAATATAATATCACTTGTTCTCTCATGTTTAAATTTTTTCCGGTTATAAATTGAGACCACGAAAGAATTAAAAAAATGCCTTTTATTAGGATTGCTTCGTATATTTTAATTCAATTTAACGATTTTGTAAATCACTGAAAAAAAGTATTGAGGACGCTTGAAATATAAATGATAAAATATTTACAATTTACCAAAATATTTTCATTTTTTTTTTTTTTTTTTACAGGTGAGTAAAACCACTTGGCTTATGCAAACCACTTGGCTTGGAAATAGTCAATTTTTCGGGATGTTTGCAAATTTTTATGACTTACCGAAACACTTGGATGGTTTGGTCGTTTTATCGATGTTGACTTTTGCAGATATTACGTTGCCAAATGGTAAGAACATCGCCACAAGATCAGAACATTCGAAATCCTGAGGAAGATTATGTATACAAAGATTGACACCGTCAGGACCTTCACGCTCCTTGCCGGACACATTAGTTGCTAAACAGAATAACAACACAGCAATATTGTATAAACCAAACATAACGATATTAATAGCATGGTTAATTCATTCTAAAACTATAAATATAAGAATACTACTAACTACCCATTAACAAAATGTATGTTTATAATTAGAATACCTAATTATATTATTTGAATAAAGCAAAGTGTCAGTCAAATTTAAAATGAAACTGATTCAAGTAGAGACAATCACTAATTGTCATTATAAAAAAAAAAAAAATAAGCAAACGATAATTTCAGCAGCCAAATTAAAGTACGGAGAAATTTTCTAGCGCGGGGTAGTTGTCTCTCATAAGATATCCTGTGTGACAATCATTGTTATTAGGTTAATATTCTCTAAAATACATGTATATTGATGTATAACACTTATCCAAAAGTCATATATATTTTTTTTAATTTTAACTTTTAACATACATAATATGTACCTAGTATATACCTACTATAGATAATGTTTTTAATTGATAAAGGATACTTATAAATTTTTGATATTTTAATTTAAATGAACTTACTCCTATAGTCGTTAATATAAAATAATATTAAAGAATTATTTATAACAATATTAATTGTTATTTAAGAAAAGCCCAGGTTTACTTCTGTACTGGGGCCCATAAATGTGACGTGGGAGGCCTGCGGTGACGTACTCATATATATATATATATGACATATATACATATATATATATATATATATATATATATATATATATTTATATATATATATATATATATATATATATATATATATATATGACATATATACATATGTGTGTGTGTGTGTACATATTTATTTATACCCAGGGTGAATCTAGTGCATGCACGTCTAAAAATCGAGTGATGACCTCGGGTGCGATAACAATTAACGAGGAATAATTATTGAAGGTGTATTGAAGGGAATTCCTTTCGGAAAGAGAAAGTTCAGAAAATAAACGAATTTAGGACGCGATTAATAAACATTGTCCGCTCGATCGATCTATCGTCAGGCATGTTAGCGTTGAGACAAAAAAAATCTGATTTTCGCTCACTGTTTTCGAAAATTCCACGCAATTTTTGCTAGTGCCCCCGGAGTATAGCGGGGTAGCGGTGAAGACAACGGCTGCAATTTATTACAGCGAGGGATGCGAAATCGATAATGCGGACGAACAGCTTACCTTTGCTGACGCAGGTGGATTCGTCTCTGAGCAAGTTCGACTGGTCCTCTCGGATATACTCGCCAGACATGTTCACCAGGTCCTGTTCAGTCCTGTTGTTGGGATCCGGTCGCTCAGTGACAAAGTTTGCGCACGCGGGAATGCCCATTTCGGAATCACTGTAAGTCGAAAACAAAACAATATCTTATTATTAACTATATCGTTAGGTCTAGTATAGTTAAATAGAAATTTTTTTTTCAAGGAGAAAACGGTTTATTCTGCATGACAAAAAAAAAAGTGTTTTACAAGGAGATTGGTCGTCAGCGGGTCAAAAAACGATAATAATGAGCGGAAAAATCTAACGCGCGCAGTAGGTACGGCAAATCGTCCGACGACTTGGAACAATTGGAAGAAGAATCGGCGTTCGAGCTGTGAGCGACGCGAACAGCACTGTGGACGTGGGGATCGATGGGGGAGGACGAGCTTTGGCAGATGAAGGAAAAAAAACCGAGCCCCCCCCAAAAAAACAAATAAAAACAAAAAACGAATAATCTGACATCTGCCGCGGACGTGGCAAATCCTTCGTGATGGGCGTCGGGGAGTGTCGTAGATTGACGAAAAACAAGACGCGTGCGGGAGTGTGTATTATTTGTGTTGGCGCGTGCGTGCGCTCGTGCTGGGGGAAAGGAAAATGAAAAAAAAAAACAATCACATTTCCTACCTATTGTGGCCGTTGTTCAACGTGGCAGTGGCGGGTGCGGCTGCAGCGGTTGCGGCAATCCGGTTTGCGTCGCGTCCGACGTTCTTTCGCTTCTGCGTGGGCGACAGTTTTACAGCCAAGGCATTCAGCGTCCGCAACATTTCCGCCGTGCTTCGCGATTCTGTCCGATCGGATCGCATGGGCACGCCGTCCCATCGGCTCTGGTGCGGATGTCCGGTGCCTGTCGGTGGTGTCACCGAAGTCTGTGAATGGCCGAAGACCGTAGATGACGGCGACGTCGAAGCCTTTTGCTGTCCGGTGACTGTCAGCGGTATCGCCGAAGTCTGTGGCTGGCCGACGACCGTAGATGACGGTGACGTCGAAGCCTTTTGCTGGCCGGTCGCTGTCGGTGGCGTCGCCGATGCCTGTGGCTGGCCGACGACTGTAGACGATGGCGACGTCGAAGTCTTTTGCTGACCGGTGACTATCGGTGGCGATGCCGAAGTCTGTGGCTGTCTGGTCGGCGACGTCGAAGCTTTTTGGTGACCGGTCGCTGTCGATGGCGATGCCGAAGTCTGTGGCTGGCCAACGACCGTAGATGACGGTGACGTCGAAGTCCGTGGATGGCCGAAGACCGTAGATGACGGCGACGTCGAAGTCTTCCGCTGACCTGTCGCTGTCGGTGGCGATGCCGAAGTCTGTGGCTGACCAGTGGTCGCAGATGAAGACGGTGGCGAAGACTTTTGGTGACCGGTCGCTGTCGGTGGCGTTGCCGAAATCTGTGGCTGGCCGACGACTGTAGATGAAGGCGACGTCGAAGTCTGCTGCTGACCAGGCGCTGAAGGTGGCGATGCTGAAGTCTGTAGATGGCCGACGACCGTAGATGACGGCGACGTCAAAGTCTTTTGCTGATCGGTCGCTGTCGGTGGCGTCGCCGATGCCTGTGCCTGACCGGTGGTCGTAGAAGGCGACGGCGGCAATGTCTGCCGCTCAACAGACACTTTCGGAGTGACATACATCGACGATGGTTTTTCCACGTGTGACTGACTGGCATTTTGATCGTTTTTCAGGACCGTAGGAGCGATATTGATAGATTTCACCGGAATCCATTTGTTATTGCGTAATCGAAGTAAATCCATTACTTCATCTTTACACTTTGATGAATTCAATCCTTCCTTGTCATTTTTCACAAACGTTTCAAGTTGCTTTAAAGTTTGTTTTAAATTGTATCCCTGTGATCATTAAAAACGTATTTATGACCATTGAATATGATCAAGGGAAAAAATCGTATGTAATTATTTATGAATTTTACTTTTTCAATTTCTGCTCCAATAATTTTCAAAAAGTAAGCAATGTTTTCAACATATACATCCGTCAATCGATTCGGTATGTCTTTCATAAATTCCAGCAGATTATTTAAAGTCAATAACTTCTCGTTGAATAGTTCACCAATCATTCTAAATTAAATAAATTCAATGTTAATAATATTAGATACTTACCTGAAAGTTGTGTATAGCTGATAAAGTAAAATAGTTATCACTATAACTAAAAAGGGTTGTTTTATTACGCGTAAGTTTCCTTGGATATTATTGGAAGTTTCATAAGTTTTTGACAATGCATTGCCAATTGTTTCTTAAATGAAACTGTCAATCCATTATTGGTGTTTAACGTGATTGGTTTTAATAAAGTACACATTTCCACTAAAAGAGAAATACTCTTGGGTTCTCTATTTGCCTAAAATTCGATATAATCGGTATTATACACTAACGAAATTGGAAATAAGTAATGAAAAATATATATTTATAAAAAAATTTAAATCATACCCTTTTGAATAAAACATCAATTGTTTCTTCTATCAGGTCCATCGACGAAATACGAGTAATAAGTTCATTTGCCGAAGATACTACATTTTCTTGTGTCATCGAGAAGACGACAAAGTAAATCGTTTCAGAGAGATCCTTAAAATAATCATAAATAATTGGTAATTAATAATTATCAAAGTCTTAATGTAATCAAACTATTAATTAGTAAGCAGTGTTGAGTAAACGTGAAATACGTCTCATTAAATATCAAAGCATTATTAGCTCGCAATAAATAAATCCAATGTACCTGTTTGTCACCTCTCGTGATTTTTGTCGAAGTGTTTGGTTTTTTAACTTCCTCGACTTTCGTCTTGATTTCCTTAAAAACAATTGTATAAACAATTTAAACGTCAAAATAATAACTAAATGATTTAGAAGTTAAATCAATAAAAACATGACTGTGTTCAGACCTCAATCTCTACTCTATTTGAGACGGTCTTCTTTTTCGAGGCACGGGATCTACACGTATTGAGCTTGATTTCACTCTTTTTTGTAATCAAATCGGGTTCAATTTTTTTTGTTTTGAGGTTCAAGTCGGTTGGAGTATTCTCATTAGTTATACCCTAAAAACACGTAATTCGTTATAGCCATTATAAAAATAAACCTATTAAAATCAGTAAGAAATAATTATCCCTAATTACTTAAACTTTAAAAGTAATGGTAATTATTGAAACTATTAACTATTAAGTTACCTAAAAACATCATAAGATCAAAATAAATAAGTTTATGTATTTGGTAGGTACCTGTTGTTTATCGGTCCCGATTTTTACAAATGTGTCTGGTTTAGAAGATTCCTGGACTTTTTTCGGGGTTTCCTGAAAAAAGAATTGTACAATTTATCTGTATATGTATATACAATAACTATATTATACTTAGGAAATATATTTAAAGAAAACATAATTATCAGTCTCGTTTGCTTGCGAGATTCTTACTTCGGTTTTTCTTTCAGTGACAATAGTGGGCTTTTGTAAGTTTAGGGATCGCTCAATCCAGGCGTTCTTCTGCGTGTTCGACTCTACTCCGCCTTTTGTTGAGGACATACTATTTTCAATTTTCCTTCTTACAATATTTTCGTTTATTGAATTCCGCTCGTTTATTTTGTTCTGAAAACACGTAATTTATAATATTTGGTATACTACCCCAAAATCTGTTTAACGACTTAGAAAAAGGATAACACAAACATAATAATTGTAAAGTTTAAATTAGGTAATTTCAATAATTAATCAAACCATTGACCATTCAATTACCTGCGGTGTATTATAACATGAGACACTTTTCATTTGAATATTGAATGACTTTGTGTTAACCTAAAATGGGGGTATACTTTTTTAGTTAATATTTGCCATTACTCATTACTTTGAATAAAACGAAATTGTTAATTTTTACTTATATAAAGTAAATATTCGAAATAGTTTTAATTACATTTTGAGTGTTTGAATGTTGATAATATCCAACTTTTTTGGTCGGTTGAGTACGTTGAGAGATCACCCGATTATTATTTTCTGTCGTCATGAATTCTCTTTCTATTTCATTAAAAGTTTTTGGCTCAACTGCTGCGTTTCGAGGAATCCAATTGCTTTTTTTCAAGTCTATTATATCTAAAATCATAAACCGGATTCTCGACGAAATTTTGGGTTTGAAACTCATGGACGATAATTCACGTAACTTTTCAAAAGTTTTTCCCTGCAATAACATTGGTTAGAAACTAATATTTTGCGCAAAAATGGTTGTCGTTTTGAATCAAATTGCATACAAAATGCCTGATGATTCACACGTTATTGAATAGAATTGAAATCTTAGTCAACTTACTGTATTTAAATATTTTCCAGTGTGTTTTAAAATATTACACAAACATTCTAGCGGTTCTTCTTTTGGTATATTCAGCAAATGGTCAACACACGTTTCTAATATTTTCGAATGTACTATTTTCACCTTGAATAGTTCACATATGAATCTAGAAAATAATTGATAAATAAATTATAAAAAAATAACCGTAATCTCCTTTCAAAATTTTAAATATACCGGCTATTTCCTACGGATCGTTTTCGTTGCAATCTTTCATTTTCTTCGTACTTATATTGAAGTTCATTTTTCAAATTCTGAAAAAACGTGAAAAATGATTTTGGGAACAAAACATGATCACAACGGATTTCGAAAATATATTTACTTCGTCTTTGCATGATTCGATTTCTGAAAGTCGATCAACTGCGTTTTCTTCTAGTTCACTGATCAATTTAAAGGTTTTTTGGCATTTTTGTAAAATGAGACGTCTGAATGTAGTTTTTGTCGTCTCGTCCCCAGATGTCACCTCCACGTCTTTCATTTGGTAGCAAATGTATGCGTATTGTGGAGTAAAGTTGGGTTCATCTATAGCCTAAATTTGATTAAATCGATTAACGAAATGTAAATATCTTTGCGAATTTTAGTTTTATTATTTCTTTCACGTTGAAATAAGTCTTCAATTTGATGCATAAGTTTAAAAAAAATGTATACATCATTGTTTTCTCTCACTTTTTGAAACAATAATTCAATCAATCCGTTTAGACTGTCGTATGTAGAAATTTTCATATCGACTATGCTCTTGGTTAGAATTACCATTGTTTCTGGTGTTATTTTATTCAATATTGATCGTATTTTTTTCTGCATTTCCTTAAAACGGATTTTAGAAATTATTTTTTTTACACTAACACAGTTTAACGCACTCTTTGTTAGTGAAATGATCAAAGAGAGCGATTGTCCGTAACTAAAATGCATACCTCGATCTCCAATTCATTGTTTTCCGTTGACTTTCGGGGGTTCCGACAAGAAGGAACCCAAGCATTTTCGCACGTGTTCAATTCGGCGATACCGTTTTTCACGTGCGAGTAGATATTGCCGGAATTTTCATTATCAAAGCAGTAATTGTTCTTTTGTGAGAAATAAATTACGTGGCGTATAATATTATTAACCGATGTGTAGTATCTTATAATTTATTAGCATGTTTAGTTAAAATGATTCACCCAACTTACCGATCTATGTATACTATTGGTAAAAAATTGATTTCTGTCATCGTAACGATTATTCTCGGTACTCTTATTCGCACGGCTCCATTCAGTGTTATGAAATCTTGTGTTTCCACTGTATCGTGGCCTCATATTGAAATTCTTCTGACTTGGCTGCTAACGATGGTAAAATCATCAATTACGTTGGCGGTGACACTGTGAACACGATATATTTCAAATCACTTACCATCCTATTGTGTTCGCTGGAACTTCGGTGATTGGTCTTGCTGAGTCGTAGTTACTAAATTCGACTTTTTATCTGGTGCTGTATGTTTTATTCTTCTAATTGGTTCTTTATTAAAGCTTTTTGAATAATTCGCAAGGAGTTGACTTAAAAAAATTCTCAAGTCCACTAAGGTTTTCAAAATTAATATTCGTTTTATAAATCGCGTTTTCTACGATCAAATTCAAAATTATTTGTGTTCAATTGAAATGATTGTAAACAATTTATATGTTGCCTAGCATATAGTGACGTATGTACATAATTATAATAACAATTAGCATTATTATTATTATTATTATTAGCCAAACATATTTACTTAGGTGTTTAGTTAAGGGTGCAAATAGAAAAATCTCACAGTATAGTTTTGAATAATTTTGTTAGTAATATTCCATTGTGAATGAAGTGAAGGATTTATGATTGGTTTGCAATAATGTTTTCTTCCACAGTATTGGGACATATCGATAATTTTGTATTCTATTGCTACTTTACCCTGGCATTTTACATGAATTTAGGCAGGTATACTATAAATAATTGTCACATATGACCCTTGTATTTTGTACGATGGCAAAATCTTAACATGCAAAATAAAATGTTAAATTATATTTCAAGTTTTATTTAAATATAACCATGAACTAAAGAAACAAATTACAATATTAGTATTGAGTTACTAATTATAAATAAAGCAAAATGTTGTAGTTAAATATTTTTTATCGAAACGCGGAAAAATGTGATGCAATTTTGATGAAGAAAGTCGTCCAGTTGTTTTTCATTTGCATTTTCAGTTGCATATTGATTATTATAGTAAATACAATATACCTATTATAGACTTTGAGTTGCAGTGTGTCTTAATACACGAATATTTTTTCAAAGTTCACACTGCGTACGATAAATTAGTCAATCACCCTTTTTGTGTTTACCTGAATAAAACATAATGTACAATGGTCATTCTTCCTACTGGTGCTTTACTTTACGAAATTCTGTTTCCTATATGGTATTAACATTACACGGACACCTATAATGTACGAAATATTTTATCTGTAAATATGACGAAATGTCGACTATTTTGTAGTGTAACGATAGTTATTTACAAAACATCGTGCATAGTTCATAACTGCTAAAATGTGTATAATTTATGTTAAAAGAAAAAATATCAAAAAAGGTTCTTTTATATTGAGATCAGGGCTTGCATTTGAAACAAAAATTCTGTTTTATGTTATTTACAATTAAAACGTTATCCAAGTTTTGCGTTTATCGTTATTTTGAATTAAAACGTTGTCGCCTAAAATAGTAAAATGGTCTAATAATCAGTTAATAGTTGAAAACTTGATTTTTGTACCATCATTTAACAATAATTATTTGTGTATTTTACCGAGAGTGTTAAGTGTATAATACATTTTCATAGGGAATTCTTTATATTGACTAGGATGCCTAGGCGTTACACTCATTTAGTTATTTGTTACATATTAGAATGGGTGCATTTTATGTTTACATTACTACAATATTTGCAACAGATTACAGAGTACATCTCAGAGTAATAATTATATAGAGATGCACTGCGTATAACGCTATACAAGCATAATGAAGCGATATTTATCACACGAACACCGCATCCGATAAACTATACCGTTAGATGGTGCTGTTTTCATGACAACAAATTTCAATGATAATAATTTATATTTGAAATCATTTCTATTTCATAATTAAAAAAAATTAACTAGCTGCTCAGTGGGATACAGGTGAATCTTAGAGTATTTTAATTGTGAAGTATTTCAATGCAAGATTCGTTCTAAAAAAACCCCAGTGACTATGGAGAGACTTGAGTGGCAGTCTGAGAATGTAATCAATTTTATATTGATAATACCCTATCGGATTTGTGTTGCTTTTAACTTTTAACTTTTAAAGTTTTTAAATTTGTTTAATGATGTATTTGATATTTTGAATTCAAGATCACTCAATGGTTTTTGTTACAAAAAAGCATTATGTTCAAAAAATTATCAACAAATAGTCGAATTTATAAAAACCTTTTACAATTTATGTCGTCATTAAAATTTCTGGATGGACAATTAGTTATAGATTCAAATAGAAAAACTGGTTTTCTGGGTTTTTTAATTTGTTTTGAATCACTACTACAAATATATTCAGAGTTAATTATATCAGAAAAATTAAAATTTTTACCGATTTATAATAGTGAGACAGAATCCCTAAGAGATTGGTTTAATAAACTTGTATTATTCAAAGGACAATAATTAATAATTTTAATAAATATTTACATTAAGAGGATGCTATACCTCCTGTATTCTTATATTTTATTATATTCATTTTTTATTTATATTTTATGTTATACTACTTATATGATTATTATTACTCTGTGCTACCTATGTACCTACATAATTTAAAAAATATAATTACAGCTAAAACAAAAATAAAATAGTTGTTAAACTATAATTTGTATTATTTATTCGTGTTTCACTAATTATTTTAATTAATTGAAATATATTAAAGTATACAATATTACAATATGAGTGCACACAATATTATATGTGTAGGTAATGTGTAAGTATAGGATGAAAAAAAAATTAATTTTAGTTAGATCATAAACATGTGTTAACTTAGTTTCTAAATTAATTGACGTATTAGATACGTATGATACTAACTTAACTTGTAATTAAATTTGAAAAAAAAGTGATCGACTTGACCCAGCTCGTAAATATCATCAACTTGTCCATCCTTTGTGTAATATAATAAGATCCAGCTAGATCGTTTGAGGCGAATTTAAGTCTTTGTGGATATGATTTTTTATTTTCACTTACCAAGGGATAGATTCGCAGGTTGATTGAAATATGTATAAAGTTCTCGTGTCAATACCATGTTCAGGATTTTCAAATAGAGGGGGGAAGACATTTTCCAAAAAATCGAGAACTTGTTATTAAACAAAAAGGCCACATTCGTGTGGATAAAACATAATAATTGCTTATTTGCTGTAACTTCATTCATTGACGGTTAAATTCACTAGACATCAATGATCAATAGGTAATAACACAAGCCAAATTAATCTATGGTTTGGTAATTAAAGTATTACATTGTACAAAATACATAAAAAAAAAAAAAATTCTGTTGATAGCTATACAGAACAAAATCAATTTTTCTCGGTTTTTTAGCAATTTCATTTTTTAATTCTAATGGAGTAATATGTATATAACCCTGTGAATATCTAATGATATCAAACCATTTAAACATCCCTATATAAAAAAAAAAAATTAAAAATGTATAAGTAGTGAGTTAAATGAAATTTCAAAGTTGACTAATGCCAGAGGTATATGAATTTCGTTGAATTTCGAAGATTTGTTTTTACTCTTTTTAATGTTGAAAATGATCTGCCTGGCGTGGCAGTAAAAATCATATAATAAATAGTAATGTCTTTAACAATTTATAAATATTTGAGTAGAGATTAGAAGAACATAATTGAAAGGCGTCTAATGCAGTGTTGAAATCTTCAATTTTTTTTTTTTTTTTTTTTGATAATATTAGATTAAAATAAACAATTTGCTGTTTTTACATTATTATTTTCAACACAAATTCAACTAAAAATTTTTGTAATTCTCAATATTTTTAATTTGTTATATTATGATGCGAGGTTTTTCATTTTGAAGTTTTGATCGAAAATTGATATGTATATAATAAATAACGATGAGAGGAGATATGAAACCCTCATCACCTCTTCACCCCCTCGTGACAACGCCCCTTTCTCGTGTTGAATGTTTTAGTAAAACTTCACAGTTGAATTCCGTACGACGTGGCATGACGGGTTTCATTAGCCGTGATTCGTGGGAGACAATTTGGATGTTGAAAACGAGCTCAGGACGAAATACGAGCCGGCGGCTTTTGCATGGCTCGCAGAACTCCGGACGAAGTGGAAAACACAACGGTCTTTTGACGTTATTTGCGCAGTCGTGTCAAAATCGATTTGTTATTCACGAATAAGAACCCGAAGACTAGTACAGAAATAATTATCGTCTTGTACGCGTTATAATACGTCGAAGATCCACCGTTCGTGTGTAAATTCAGAACATATTTAATAGAAATATAATTTATATTCGACAATAATGTTGTACAATCGCAACGGGAACAGGATAGATCTACGGCGGGCGTAACCTCGCACGATATACGATATCAAAATCATTTGAGGAACAATGGACACGGCAGTAATAACTATATGGTAATAAGTAATAACTAATAATACAAAACAAAAAAATAAATAAATAAACACCACTTTTTTTGTTTTCACGTATTTATTTAATAAACATTAAATATGCAATTTTTTCCACATTTTGGAAATTAAAATAAAATTAGCATGCATATATTATATTATATATATATATTATATATATATATATATATATATATATATATATATATATATATATATATATATATATGTATATATCAACCAGTACACAATATCATAATCATAAAGTATTTTAATGATCTTCGATGTCTTATATTATTATTGTTCACGAGACAAAATGTGACGCGATGTTGTTGTACAATGAAATGGGTGTATCGTTTCGTTTCGAATAATGTCGCTTATAAAGGAATGACCTAAGGCACTTAATTATGAAAAGCCTAAACTCGTAGCATTTCGCTTAACAAAATAGAAATACGTACATAAATATATGTATATATAAAATATTTAATATATATAATATAATTACATAGATAACGGACGACCCCTCACATTCTACAGGTAAGCCGATATATTTTATGAAATAAAGTAAAGCTAATGACTAAGAATCATTAAAAAAAAAAAAAAACAAATGAAAATTTAAAAAAATGCACGTGGCCCATATGGATAACACACCGAAATAGGCATGGCAGTCAACGTGTTAATAATAACTACATAATATAGACTTGTTTTCGTGTTACGGCGGTCTTTTCTCCGCGGGCTCCTAAAATACACAAGACTTAGGCTAAACAATGTGGTTATTATTGTTCAATAGTCAGCCCTCACTCGTCCCCCGATACGTTTCACGTCACATTGTCGTATATTCGTTGCATCGCATCATTTTCTTCGGCATTCCTGCAGCAGTAGCTTATCGGTTCGCATACGTTTTCAATCGTTTGTTTGGTTGCCGATAAAAAATGATAAAATCGTTGGGATTCCTCGCAGGATTTCACGCGGCACTTCAACGGTTTACACACGATTTGATTCTATGATGTTTTTGTCGAAAATCAAACATTTATGTTTAATGAGTCCAAAAATGACGTTGAACGGTAATTTATCGTTCGCGTATAAATCGTTGTTAAAACGGCAAAACTTTCGATTACGGCACTATCAAATCGACGATATCGAGTTTTTACGTCATTTCGAGAGTTAAAGTATTAAAATACACTGATAAACACTTGAAATAATCCTACGTATCGCACTATTCACGTCGGTGTATCCTAATAAATATGTTACAATAACGCTAAAAATGTTTGTAAATATCGAATGTTTACAAGTGAGGCTTTTTCGTACAGGCGATTTATAAACACGAGAACAAAACGTTTAGTTTTAAAACCATCGCTTGAATCCGGTGTGAGTGTGTGACTCATGTGCCGATTCGGTTGTATCAAGTAGTTTTGTCAAGGCGGCAAGGCGCACAAATGAGACGCCAGTCATTATCGGTACGTTTCATTAAACCGTACTGCCGCTAGATAGAGTTATTGATACAAATGAATGGTTTCTAAAAAATAACTTGAGGTTAAATTTCAACAAAACTAAATATATAACCTTTTCTCAGGACAAAAGAACCCAACCTAATATAAATGTATTAAAAATTTACAAGATAAATTGTAAATTAAATAATAATGACACATGTGAGGTGATTAAAAAAAAACAGAAAATACTAAATACCTTGGAATCACCATTGACCAACATTTAAAATGGGATATTCAGGTAAATAATTTAATTATCAAAATGCGTAAATTTAATTATTTCTATATAAATTCTAGAAAACTACTAGATAAACCAACATTAAGAATAGTATACTTTGCCATGACACAATCAATACTACAATATGTTATTACAGCATGCGGTGGTTTGGGTATAGTAACAAACTAATAACAGCACAGAAAAGCATTATAAAAATAATCTTAAATAAACCTAAAACCTTCCCAAGTGAAAATCTGTTCAACGATTTTAAAGTCTTAAATGTACAACAACTCTTCGAACGAAATTCACTATACTACGTGTACATTGTACACTGTACAAATTAAATCTAATTTTAAATAAACTAAAAACCTATAGTACACGTACAGAAAATATCATAATCATTCAAACATATCAAACAGAAAAGTCAAACAGACACTTTGTCAAAGTAGGTTTAGATTTATTAAGTAAAATGCCTCACTATATTATATTAAATATATAATATATATTATATATAATAATATATAATATATAATATAATAATAATATAAAAAAAAAAAAAAATTAATTTATTAAAATATAAAAATAATAAAATAATTTATATATTATATTATATTAAACTGTAAAAATTACAATAATTTTAAACAACTCATAATAAATGGTTATCAAATAATATTTACGATAAATGATTACTAAACTATTTTTATTATATCTAATTCATTTTATAATACCATACTACAGGAACAAATAACGGCAACTCAAGACGAAGTTAAGCTCCGCTTACAATCATGTTTACTTAACAACGGGGAAAACTTCGAACAATTTATTAGGTGATTTGTATTATTTGTAATAATATGTTAAAAAAAATTTTAATTAAATTTAAACTTAATTATAAAAATAAAATGTTTAACTTTATTTAAATTACCTCTAAACGCATGCATTCCATTTATCTTGCTTCCAATTAAAAATTATAATAAAATGATAAAATACAGAGCATTGAAACATTTAACAAAAATGTTTTTTGTTTAAACTTAGGATTGCTGTAATCCAGTCAATTTTTGAGATACGAAAAAAGTTTGTTTATCAAAGTTGCTTAAAAAAAATAGTTCTATCGAAACCGGGTGTTGAAAATAGGTGTTGCTATTTAAAAAAAAATGTAAGTTTTATTGCGCATGCGCAAAATAACATAATTAAAAATTCGAAAATGATCACAAAATGTGTATTTTAGTATTCCCTAACTCCTCGAAAAAACCCCAATTCAATTCGAGGTCGCTGAACAGAGATATTTCGTGTTACCATTTGAGTGAAACACCCTGTATATTTTAGTTTAACATTTTTAGTTTTTTATTACGAAACTTGAAAATTTAATATAAGTAGTTTTAATATTAACTACCAGTTGTCACATGGTATATACAGTAAGTTATTTAACTGATAACGGACCCCCCTGACAGTAGAGACGTTAATACTTACTACTAATTTAACTCGTTGAACGTTAAGCTCCGTTGGAAGATTTCCAAAGCGTACGGAATTGACTCTGCTCTGCCGGGCTCGCCAAAATATATTCTGTTTGCGGAATTCTCATGCTTGAGCGGTCGTGTTCGTGGTATATTCGTATATAACGGACGAGACACCGTTGTTTCCAGTGTTAAGACTAGATAACCAAATTTTTATCCAGATATAGATTAAGATAGGTCATAAATATATTATCTGGATAAATATAAAGATGATGAAATCATATTTTTTGAGAAAAAAACAAATTCACAACGACACAGGAATCCCTCTTCTCCAATACTGGATAAAAACACAATTTCAAAACTTTCACGCAAAACCCAAAACATCTGATGGCGCACGGTTTTACAATCTGGGAACCAAAAAAAGAAAAATCGGCACGTAAAATCACATCTATAAAAAGTAATTTTCATTTTTCACAATATGCTAGTGCGATTATACTTACTACCTACAACTCTAATAATTAACAACACAGTTACAGTATTCAATGTCCTTTATGTATGTATGTATATATATATATAATGAAGAATGAAATGGTTTTGATGGATGTTTTGTAGGACCATAAGTTTAAATATAACTGTAATTCAACATTGTGTACATTTCACAGTATTAACACATATTTTTTTTACCGTTTTGATAACCAATAATTATTAATTAATATTACATAAAAGGTAAAAACTTAATTCGATAACATTTAATTAATGTATAATTTGTAAGAAAAATGTGTTTAAACAGTAAAAAATTAAAAAAAAAAATTGTATTTTTATAGTGAAATAATTATTATACTGTACCGTAGATTGGGGTGACTTTGATAATGTGAGGTGAGATTGATTTTTATCGGAATTATTGATTTATTCGTATAGGGTGGCTACACAATTTATATAATAATGAAAACAATTATCAGTAATTATTATGAGTGGTTTTATTGTGATAATATTCACAGTTGATACAATCATGTTTTTTAAATTTATCAATGTGTATTATCACATTTACTAAAGTGCGTGTTAGTCGTCAGATTTCTGTTAGTCTCAAAATATCGCCGCAAAGTAAGTAAACAATTATATAATTTTTTTTTTTTATTAATATAGTCCAAATGATACACCTGTATGGAACAAATCTGAATTATCGTTACAATTTAAAATAATATATCTATTGAGTATGATAGTAATATGTATCTTGGGGTGAGATTGATTATTGTGATGGGGCGACTTTGACTGTAATGCAAATACATTTTAGTAAGCATTTTTTGTGGTTTATAGTGGCTCGTTAGTACAAACAAAAAATTGGGTGCAGACCCTATGGGAATTATACAGATTGCAGATTCCACAATAGAAGATGCCTTGAAAACCATAGTTAATGGCGAACTATTTATTTCTAATGCATGTTTGTAATAAAGGATCAAGATACAATTGCACATCACATGGGTGGATGGAATTAAATACTTTTAAAGATTAGTTCGTTACATCATTTTTACCCCATGCAAGGCGTTTACAAGGGAAAAAAGTTTTGATTGGGGACAATTTGGCCTCCCATTCTAATATGGACGTTATAGCTAAGTGTGAAAAATCAGATAAACACTTTGTGTGTTTGCCCAAAAATTCTACTCACTTAACACAACCACTGGACGTTTCATTTTTCCGTCCATTAAAGGAGGCTTGGCGTTATTGCCTAAGCTAATGGAAAAACAAAAATACAAGACAAAAAGCAATTTAAAAATCAACATTTCCATCACTACTTAGTGAGTATTTAAACAGAATGAATGAAGTTTGAAATATCGCTGAAAACCTTAAGTCAGGATTTAAAGCAACTGGTATTTACCCTTGTAATCACCAAGTAATCATTGAAAAGCTACCAAGAGAATGTAACCAAGAAGTTGTTAATGATACTGTTACTGAATATTCAAAGACACTGAGATATGATAAGACTGAGCCTAATCGTAAAAGGAAGATAATAAATGTAGCCCCCGGAGTAAGTGTTACCACAGCACTTTTAGGTTTAGAAACTAGTGATGAAGATGAAGTTGTCCCATTCGAAGATACAGATGAAGATGAAGAAATTCAAAATGAAGCTTTGCCAAATTATGAATTTCTCTTTACTAATAATATAAATATTGGGACATTCTTGTTGGTGACTGTAACATCAGAAAATAGAAAAAAAAACAAAATATCAATATGTAGCAGTGGTAAAAGACATTTCAAACAACATTTACCACATGAATGGATTGAAATCACTTGACACATCTAAAATAACATTTAAAGTGTGTGATAATGATTTATTTGATGTTGAAATTTATGAAGTAGTGGCCGTTCTTAAAACACCAAAAGTTGAAAAAACTAGAGGACATATTAGGTATGTTTTTTCTCATGAAGTTGATGTGTTTGAGACTTAATTTTTGTTAATCTACCAAAATTGTAATTTACATTACAACCTACTTCATACTTAGTACTTAATATTGTGATATAGCTACCAAAGAATGTCAAAGAGAGACTGATTAATTATTTTATACTATGTTTTGTTTTAAAAAGTTTTATATTAACTAATCTTTAACCTATTAACTATTTAAAAACTACTAACTAAGACTGTCAAAGAGAGACTGAGTAATGGTATAATTAACTGTTTTATACCTATTTCTTATTTTTTTAAATTATATAATACATTTTGTTTTGTTTTAATGAAAATCGTAATTGTATATTAATTATGACAAAAAAACCCTAATTGTTTAAAAATCCTATCAAAGTCACCCCGTTATACATTTTATGCAATAACTTTTAAACTACTCAACCAAATTTTATGTGGGTTGAGATTGACTGGTCTATATGCAGTACCATACATTTAACATAGAAAAAAATGGGGGTATCAAAGTGACCCCACATGTGGTTTAAGATTGATAGGAACATTCAAAAAAATATATTTAAAAAACTACTTACGTTTTTTAAAATATTACTTAACCCTTTGAGTACGGCCCCCAGAAATAATAAAAAAAGTTAATTTTTTTTTTTTTGGCAGAATGTTTTAATATGATCCCAATAAGATTTCTGATTTTTTTCAAAAAAAAATTTTAAGGCCCTCACTCTCTTTTTTGTCCGGGACTTCTAAGTCCCATCATACATATGCATTACAACAAAAATTAATAATAAATCATTATTTACATTAAAAAATACGAGAAATCTACTTCTGATAAAATATTTTTATTTAGATAGTTAACATAAAAATGAACGGACTCCTTGCCAATTTTTTCTTTGTTATTTTATAAATATAAAAAAAAGCCGATAAGATAATGGTGGTGGAAGTTCGTCCTTCGTCGCTTCGCTCCTCGGACAAGATAATGGTGAGGAGTGTATAGCACTTTCTATCATGGGATCACCTGGTTTACGATAGTTTAGTTGTATGGTACTTTACATTTGAATGCAATGATAAATCATTGTAAGTTAAGTACAGGATACAGTAGTTGGGTGGGATACACGAGATGCATTGCTAGATTAGGCATTATTGGATAGATTTTGGAATTATTTTATATTATAAAAAAAAAAACGATTCTGAACGAAGATGAAGATGTCAGCCTTAAATTGTAATATATATTTTATTTTTATATCCTAGATTGGGTTAAATTTACATTTGTCTATTCATGTGACTTCTGCTCGTGAGCATTGGACAAACCAGGATGTGCATAGATAGGGCGTAGGTAAATACCATATTATTTGCCTAAATGCACTATCGTGACGGTACCACCCGACCCCGCCGTCCATATATGCTGAATGCTCCGTGGCTACGTCTATTTAAATATTAATAATTAATAATAATATATAAAATCCGCATGTTTATGGAACTGATACACACATTAAAATAACTGGAAATTGGAAGTTAGTAACGTTCTATTCAACCATGTAAAGGTACGTTATACACCTTGTGTTTACAATCTACCAATATTTTGTATAGAACAGCTGTCAGTTACTGATTATATTATAATAAACTTAATCTATTTAATTATCTTTATCAGCTGTGATATTACATAATATTTTCATTCCTTATCTTTGAATACAAAAATTTTTATACATTTTCAACTACAAAATAATTTGCAAATATTCGTGATTTTGACAAATTTTGTCGATTTTTGAACTTCAACTGCTTATAAAAAAAAATTGTGCCTATGTATTTGAATAATTTTTGAATCACTCTTAGATCAACTTATTCAAAACCTTACTAGAATACTAGAATCAATTCATAGTCAATTGAATAAAGCATAATATTACTAACTATACACAAAAAATAGCTCAACGGGGATATTTACTCAATTACCCTTCCAATTGGATCCGCCACTGGTGAAAACAATTAGTGCAGCTACCATTTGGATTTAATGATAAAAAATTGAAATACAACACTTAAGCATATTCATTCAATGTGTAATAACAATAAACAATATACCAAATTTAAGAAAATGTCAAATTTATTGACCGTGGCAACGTGTTACGTAGTAAATACACGCGTACGTCGCGCAGAGACGAGACGATAGTTTCGTTTGTGATCCAACAACCGACCTGTTCGATTATTGACTATTGTATTCGAATTTTGTTTTGTTCGATTATCGCACTGGAATATTGTTCCTCTCGGATTTTTTTCGATTCCAATTGCATTCTACGTACGTTTTGAATTTTGACGTCGGACGACCGAGAAAACCACGATGAATCACAACGTGGGAAAACGTAACTCGTCGGGTGAGTACAGACGAAAACCAAACGAACCCTAATACGTTAATATACAGGGTTCGTCGTGCGCGTAGTCGTGTTTTATAACGCGAGTGAAATGTTTTTTTTTTTTGGTTTTGATTTATCTTGGTTATTTCTTGAGATATACGACTTACAGGTGTGCCAATCACGAGAGAATACGTCCACTCCTTTAGGCCTGAGTTCGTGACCGGAGAACATACGTACTTAAAGATTGATATATTTTATAACATTGCATATCATTAAAAAGAACAGGTCTTTTTTATGTACCAATTTTTTGACGACGCTATTTAACTTTTTTCCAATTTTGTTTCAAAGAGTTGTTCCAAATACCTGACTGAGTGTCACCACGCATCCGATTTTCAAAATTTTGATTTTAAAAGGTTGAAATCGGCAAAAATAAATGTTTACGTGTAATTTGTAATGAAATAATAATAATATTATTATTTTTGTCGTCTTTATAATTCAGCAACTACAACTATTTAGTACTTGATAGCATTCAGTAAAACACGTTTTTTCTTCTTTAAAACACAACAATGCGTGTTGATTTAAGAATTTCATTTTGATACAACAAAAACCACACACGGGCGAAGCCGGGTGTAATTCAGCTAGTGTAAAATAATATAAAAAACAGGACATAGACTTTAATTTCGAAAAAAAAAAAAAAATGACGAAAACTGCAATTTCATACCGATGTGATGACGACCGTTTTTCCTCTCATGCTCGCAGTTCTCGGTGACGACAAGAACTCCAGCGGGAAACGGCCGCGACGTGACGCGGGTTCCAGCGGAAAACGGCTGCCGCCACTTGACGCGGACTCCAGCCGAAAACGGCCGCGGATCGACGTGGATTCCAGCCGGAAAAGGCCGCGGACTGACGCCGATTCCAGCGGGAAACGGCCGCGACTCTACGCGCACCCGACGGCGGCGACGACTCGCGCGCCACCAGTGCGCACCACGGACTCGGGTTCGCCGTCCCCGCCGCGGTCCGTCTCACCGTTGCCGGCGTCACCGCGGGCCGCCTCACCATTGCCGGCGTCACCGCGGCGGGTCGCCTCACCGTCTGACAAACGCGACGGCGAGACGCGCGACGCGGACGACCCGTACTATAGCAGCCTGCAGGAGACGGCGGCGGCCGTCTCGGAGCTGACCCGCCTGCTCGGCGACACGTCCTTCTGGCCTTGGCGTCCAGACTGGGCCTGCGCGTCACCGCCCCGGACGCCCTTGAGTCCGGACGGCCCGGCCGCCGCACGCATGACGTTCGCGGCGCCGTCGACGGCCGCCTCACCGTTGCCGGCGTCACCACGGGCCGCCTCACCATTGCTGGCGTCACCGCGGGCCGCCTCACCGTCGGACGGACGCGACGGCGTGACGCGCGACGCGGACGACGCGGACGACAACAGCCTGCAGGAGACGACGGAGGCCGTCTCGGAGCTGACGCGTCTGCTCGCCGACACGTCCTCCTGGCCTTGGCGTCCAGACTGGGCCTGCGCGTCACCGCCCCGGACGCCCGTGAGTCCCGACGACCCGGCCGCCGCATGCGTGACGTTCGTGGCGTAGTCGACGGCCACCGACGGCCACCGTAGACGGTATGGTCACCGTGCGACATCTGAGGAACGCGGCCGCGGAACAGGATGATTGGGGAGGAGGTATTGGCGGGGGCGTCTTCGCGGTTAGTTCGCGCGATGGAGTTTCGTGACGGCGCGTCGACGACGACCACCGCCCCTCCGTCCCACGCCTACCGACCTACGGACTTTATTTATTTATTTATTATACGGTTTCGACCAGCGCGGCGGTTCGTCCACGACGTCGTTGATGTTGTATTAAATTTTGTTTCGTTTTTCGTTTTGTATTTTTGTTGTTTTTTTTTTTTTTTACTTTATTACGTCACTTGATCGCGTGAAAAACACCCCCGTCGTTTTACGGGCCAGAAAACGTGATGGCGACTCCGCGGGTAATCGAACGCGAAACGGAATCGCAGATAAACAATACGAGCTCGATACGATCGGACGTTTAATGGTGCCGACGATTCATCATATTAATAATATCAATAATTTAATTGACATTAATAAACGGACTTTATTCGTTTATTTATTACGGGATACGAATTGTAACGAGCAAAACAGAGCCATCACATAAAACCCAGTGTATAGGTATCAACATATTATCCTTGTTGTCTACTAAATATATATCATAATATTAGATAACTAAATAAGGTAATATTTTTTTATTTAAATTAAGTGAAAAATTTAGTACCTACGCCCGGCCAACATTGTTGATGTATATGAGCGTTTTATTGTACACCCGGCGTGCGAATCTATATCAACAACACTGGTGAACTGTGCGCGCCCTTCTTGTCAGATTCAGTGTATATTATAAGTTTGTCAAATATTTGCACGACGATGCAACGAGTTCTCGGCCAATCAGGAATAATTCCATATCCCCCGTAATTCTCCCGCCCAGATAAAGTTATTTTTTTGTTTAAATTAATTTCTCGTTTTAATATAAATAAAATAAAATAAATTGGTTTGTCTATTACCTTAAAAAAAAAAAAAAAAACAGGTGTTGAATTTCTTTATCCACTCATATATATTGTATATCCTCTGTATTCCTTTTCAGGAAGTAAAGATTAATTTTGGTAATAAAATCTCATGCGCTCCGGCTTTGGTTTCGGCGATGAGTCGGTCGAACCGACATTAGGTATCGGTCGCATAACACTCACTATATTTAACCTCCTACGGCTGTTATAAATATTATTATTATTATTCGTAAATAGGTATATTAATGCCAATCAAAGGTACAGAATATAATCGAGACGTTATAGAATTTACTGTCACGTTTAAATCAAAAAATAAATAAATATATTATATAATTAAATGTTATATCATTGTAAATTCTCGTTCGACAACCGTGTATCGCCTGTACGTATTATTCACCGACTTTTTTTTGTTTGAGTTACCGGTAAAAATGATGTTTTGTTGTTGATAAAAATGTGTACTCTTCTGTGTTCAAAAAACCGTTAACGATAAAGTTAGTTTTTAAAAAAAATATTTAACACACGATAAACTATTGATAAGTAATAAGTATAATAAGTTTGGAAGATGCTTGTATAGAGTTTTCGCAACGCGTACTCCTTTCTTTTGTGTATTTTGTTCTGTCGTGATTTTTATTTACATACGACTCGACGTACTCAGATAACGATTTTTGTAATCGACACCGTTCGTTGATTAAAACTAAACCCGAAATACGTAGGTACATAACACTGCATTTTTATTGTAATATAATATGTATTTCTTCTACAAAAGAACATTTAAAAAGACAAAATATATCAAAATCTGTTTATTTGATACATATCACACCGTTTTCATCGAAATAAAAAAAAAAAAAAAACAAATTTCTACAGAAACCCCCAAAAGTACGATTTTCTTAGTTTTAAATGATTTGTATTTTAAATTAATGATCATAAGAGAAATTCATAGTACAAGAGAACTTTAGTATTTTTTCCTATGGTTCCTTGCCTTCAAATTTGACTCTTCAAATAACTAGCTTCCTTTTCTTTACTGTTCCTTTCACTTTTTTTCTTTCAAATAACAGGTTTCATACCCGATGAGTGTTTCGCATGTAGTTGGTATGCTCTATTAAGTTAACAGAAAAACTTACTAGTAGTACACTTTATACAAGACTAAAATTAATTGGATTATTTGAATGTATTGTAATAATACATCGTTATCGATGGTTTTCCTAAACTGAGTGACATTACAAATGAACCGTATACATTTAAGTTATAAATACAACAATTTAACAACTAGAAACTAGAGTTATTAAGATTGTAGCAAAATGTACGAGTCAAATCAAAAACGTTTAAAAATATTTTTATTTTCTTAAAGTAATTTAAACCTTGAAACTAACTAATACCTATTTTTGTTTAGAAGTATGTGCTACTTTGATTAAAATTACCAACCTATGTGCCTAAAATCATCCGATTTTATAGCACACAAATAAGTGGAAAGTTTAAAAAAAAAATGTTAAAAAATGTTAAAATGAAACTGTTTTGATTTTTAATAATTGATCAAATGTTACGATAAGAATTTTAAAAACGGATCTAAGTTAATTCTTACATACATACATACATAAATACTGTCGTATATGTGTACCACATATATGATATGTTAATATGTATAAACATTTATTTATTTATATTAAGCATATATTTTTTTTAAGTAATATTAGTCCATTGTTAAATAAATAATTCAAATGCTGATGCCACAATTTATGTAGGTATCAGTATCATATATCGTGGGAATTAAAATTTAATGTAGTCTATAGGTGTTGGGAAATAGCTATTAAGTGTCGATGATGCACATATGTGGAGACTAAAAGAAAAAATGTTAACTAGAAAAGAAGGGGGCGGACGTCGAGCAGCGAAAAGGCAAACGCTCAGCTCGTCAGTCCAGGCTAGAGGCTCCCTTCGAATAAGAAATATTTCGATTGTAAATTAATATATGTATTACCGTGCAAGTAGACACGGATAATATTCATACCTTATATTTTTGTTGTTTTAAAGATAATATTATAAGGAGTTTCATGATTATTTTGCTTTTTGTTTATTTAATTTATTTCACAGAGTTTCCTCGAGTAAGACGTTAATTTTTAAAAAGGTAATATTATAAAAACGTTATTATTAGGGACTCGTTTTCTGTCTACGTAACATTCATAGTTTTGAGGTAGACGTGAACGGGGGAGGCATAGCCTTTTTAACAATCGTTCTTCCGAACTGATACTTGATTTCAAGTTATCAAACAGGGAAACGTTTTCTGTTCACACGAAACTCAAGCTTTGAAACCACGTAGATGGGGGAGGCATAGCCTTTTTAACAATCGCAGTCCCGAGTAAAGCGAGTTTTAGAATATTATCAGTTGTAGGCCTTACAAAAGCATACGACAATACATATATATAATAATAATAATAATATAATAATATAATAATACATATAATAATATAATAATAATATATAATATATATAATATATATATATATATTAGTTTGATCATTTTTGAGAAATTTATATACCTGGACATTTATATATACTAGTTTTAAAATGTTTTGAAGCCCATAAAATATAATGCCGCATTTTAAGCTAATTTCAAATAATGAACGGAAAAACTAAGAAAGTTGATTTCAAGAGGATATGATGATGAAATACATTTTTAGAGTGCACATCGCTTAGACCTAACCATTAGACGTGGTCGGTTGCAGTGGTAACTAGCGTATAATTGTTTGATGGTACAATGGTACGTTTGATTTCTCGTCAAGTCATGACAGTTTATTGTGATTAAAAATCGTGTATACATTGAATTATCATCATTTACCTAAGGAAAACTATCGTAGCACAGCACGCTTACATGAATTTAACATTGCCTACATCAAGCTCCTTAAAAATGGACACCTTGCGATTTGCCAATAACTACCGACGAAATCGTTAATAGTTTTCGATGCGAAATTCTCATCATTTCTAATAAAAAAAAAAAGTTTACTATTGTTTATTGAACCATTTTAGTTTTTAATAAAACACAGACGACAAGTCTTCAGTTTTATTTTAAGCATTTCGAAATTATAATCAACAAAGGTTTGTTCGAAGTAGTCGGGTCAAGATAAATTAATTAAACAAGATTAAATTAATAAAACGTTAGGATGTTAAAATTTCACCCCAGACGGTCAAACCGATGGACAAAGGAGGAGAAAATATTTTTTGATTCCGAACATGAATAAAGATATAATATAGAATATCTTTAATTGTGATTCCAAACCTTAAACTAGAACTTTTTTTCTTGTTAGTTCCCTGAAACCATCCATCGACTGTGGTTAATAATTATTTAATCTTTTGATTGCTCACTGATTGTTGAGTAATTGATAAAGAGAAAAAAGTACGTTTTTTCGCCCGACGGGATATTCTTCGCTCCTCGGACGAGTTAATGGGGATGGGTGTACCTATTGAATTTTAAAGAAATGATCTATAATTTCTTAAGTTGAACAATTTTGAGCAAAACTTAATAATGAAAATGTACTGTTTGTATGAAACAATATCTTTAAATAAATATTTTAAGTTAAAATTGACGAAAAAACAGTTTATTACGTAAAAGTGGTAAAAAGTTTACTTAAACACTAATAAAAAATCCTCACGATTTTTAAATTTTTCAGTACCTATTGGTAGTGAAGTGTACGAGTAAAGTCATATTAAATTTTCAAAAGTTTTTGTCAAATATTTAAAACTTTTTTGGGGGTTAACTTTAAAAAAAAGACGTATTTCAAAGTTATATTTTTAGCCCGAAAGTGGTCAATTTTTTCTTTGAACTTTTTTAAAGCATGTAGTAATACGTCAATAGCGTACGGTGAATATTTCAAGTTTCTAGCAACATTATTTTTGGAGTAATGACGAAATTACTTAAGTCGATTTAATGGAAATGTGAATTTTGCCTTTTTCGGTCCATTTTAGACTATTTTTCCAATCGTCTGGAATGACTATTGAGACGAGAGTTTAATAAACTCTCAAAGTACCATCTACATCAAATTTTCGATTTATTAAGTTGCTGGACGAAACTGTTGGACAAAGTCAAATCGAACAAAAAGTGTCTCCAGAAAAAAATAAAATAAAATAAACATCATTGTAAAATCATGAGATCCATCGCTTTACTCTGAATTTGGAAAAAATATATCGGACGATCGCGTCGTGTGTCACAGACCGATATACCAGCGTTTCTCAACCATAGGGTCCCGATCCGATTTTGGGTCACGAATAATTCCGAATGGTTCTCCGAAAAATTGAAACGTTGATCAAATATTTTGATTTTATGACTTTCCGTGAAGAATAGTTAAAAAAAAAAAATAAATAAATAAATGAAAAATATTTGAAAATAATTTCTCTTGTCAAACAAGAAAAAATTCATTATTTCGGTCGTTGGTCTATCAAAGCCATCGATATAATTCATCGGTCGACACTTATGGAAACGAATAAATTTGAAAATTTGTCGAGCCATATTTTTCTTAGTATCGATCATTATCAATACTGTGAACTTAATACCCTAAAAATGTACAATTTTCGTTATTAAGGCGAAAAAGAAATGTTTTATTTTCAAATCGAGCGTGATAAATAATATGATGTGTCGTCGTTAATAAAAGTAATACGATAAACAATGAAGTAAACGAAGAGGATGAAAAAACGAAGGGGACGTAAGAGAATAGTGAGCCACCCCCTCGCCGTCAAACGTCATTTTCAAAAAGTTCACACGAAAAATCGGACAAATATCTCGGGTCGCCAACACACGAAGTTTGACAACCACTGCGATATAGAAAAACGCCGCTGGCACGGCGGCTGTGGCCCGGGGCGAAGAAAGGGTGGGTTTCATCCACGTTATTCCGTGATGCACGTGCACGCCGCCACCGCATTGTTTAGCCACTGCGGTCTTGACGACGACGCGCAGAACCGATCGCCATTGGCCGTCGATGTTGTTCGACGGTTATTGTTTTCTCAGACGTTTTATTTCCTACGAGCCGTCTCGACAGAAACGATTAATGAGATTAAGACGATTCGCGCGGCCGGTTATGGTACAATAATATTTACTTGGCGCGTAGGTAAGTGCGGCTCGTGTTTACGATTCTCCTTTCTCCGTTCGTTTTTAATCCGTTTCGACGAGACACCACGCGGACAGCGCCGTTAGCGGTCGGCGCCGTAGTCGACGAAACGACGCGGACAAAGTGTAACGTAGCATTTGGCCCGTGTAGTTTATTCGACGATAACGTGGTTTGTTTTTGAATATTATTCATCGCGCACGGGCGTCGACAGTTTTATTGTTTTCTCCTTGACTTGTTATTGCCCGATTCCGATCAACTCGAAACTAGACAGCCTTCTTCGAGTGTTCAAAGATATTATTTCGAATCGTAGGAGTACTCGAAACTGTGTTTGACTATTGTGAAACGGTGAAAACGAACCGTGAAACATTTCGGAGCGAGGTACCTACCTACACGATTATGTTTACGATTTTAAATAGGAAATTTAAAAAAAAAAAAAAACGGAAAATCAAGGTAAATGAAAATAAATCGGTTCAAATAAATTTTTCTCTTAGTAAAAACGAATTTCCACAACTATCACTTAATAATATACCGATTCCTATCCAAAATGTAAATATATACATAGGAGTTCATCTGGACAAAAGACTTACCTGGGCCCAATACACTAAACATAGGTAAAAGAAAACAATCAAACACACGCTACATCTCCTCCGTCCATTCCTGTCTCTTTTAATGAGTCTAAAAAACAAAATATTAATATTTAAGACGATTATTACCCCTCTTTTGGACATACGGTATTCAAATCTGGGGCCAAGCCGAACGATCTAATATAAGACCTATCCCAAGCCTTCCAGTCTATGTGTCTTAGACAAATAACTGGAGCTCTTTGGTACATGGCCAACGACGCTTTACATAAGGACCTACAAATATCAACAGTCAATGAAAAAGCAACTAGACAACACAAAAATTTCCATTCAAACCAAAACCCTCTTATTTCTCGTATGTCCCCTTAACCATCCCTAGTAACCCTCCAAGGAGATAAAAAAGGAAATAGCCAAGAGACGCCCTTGCGTAACACGCACACACACACACACACACACACACACACACACACACACACACACACAAAAACGATCTCTCCATATTATGAACCCATCAAATTACACAGGAGGATGGGTTTCCTTCCTCAAGCCAATCAAGTCACCATTATTACTTATTATTATGTACTATCCAATTTACTATTTTGCTTTTCTGTATAGATTGTAAATATAGCTTTTATTAAATAAATTAAAAGAAAAAAAATATATATACATATTATATATAATTAGGAAAACATTCAATTGTTTTTATGTGCAGAAAAACAGTTGACCGATTCGCAAAATGTCAAAACTCACGACCGATGTCCATCGACCCAGATCGAGTTCGGAGTTTGTGCGTTTCGCGCGATACACTGGTCGTTAGTGTGGTCATAATATTATGTAGTCTCCCTTGATGATTCTAATTCACGTCCGTGTTTTTTTTCTTTTTTCATTTGAATACGGTGCGGATACAACACACACGGTTTCCGGTGATTAAAATCGAACGACAGCCGACGAATCGTTATTTGGTCGCGGAGTTTCAATGTGGATGCAAATGCGAATGCAAAAAAAAAAAGGTCTGCCCTCTAACGAACAGCCATTCAGAGGAACGGGATTTCGATGAAAACACGATTCGCACCGTCTGATTCGTAGAAAAACTCGTTTGTAAATTTTAAATTCGATCACAATATCTATTACTTCAAAGCGTGCAATTTTTTTTCCGTAACTGTCCTCAAAGGATGCTTATCGATATAATAATATAATAATAAAAAGACATATTGACGTCTCGTGTCACTCGACATTCGCCATGCCGTCGGTTTGATTTTAGTTAACTCGTTTTATTGTAACATACTTCAGGGTGTACCTGGTGATTATAAAAAAATATTCAATATTCGATTCGGTTAACCATATAACATAATATAGCGAGGCGGGGCAAGTGTGTCGAACAACGAAGAAATTTGCGTTCTTTTATCTTTTTCATATCTAAATGTTTTTACTAAAAAACCCGGGTTATCTCTGAACCGTGTGTTATCATTAGCGCTGAGGACTTTAAGTTTTTTCATATTTTTTGAGAAAGATCGTAGAATCGCATTAGTGATCATCAAATATGTTTCATAATACCAGGAAGTCAAATTTAAAATTTTAATTTGCATATTTTTGCATATTTTGTCATTATCGCATATAAATGCATATTTGAGAATATTTGGAACATCTAGATCATATTCAGTATTTTTCGATATAATTTCTTAAATTAGCATAGACCAAAAAAAAAAAAAAAGAAGTTATTGGTAAATTTTCTGTTTAAAAATATTATTTTTATTATCGTTTATATAAATTTACTATCTATCTGATAAAATCGAAACATAATAATTTATTATAGGAAGTGAACTTCAGTTGCCCGTCATTTTTCAAGAATTTATTAAAATAATTAAGTTATCGAAATAACGCTTATTACAATTTTTTTTCTTCATATAAACATTAATATAATTAGATGAATGAATGAAATAAAATACATTTTTAGAGCTTATTTTAAGTGCGTATTTCTTGTTTTTTAGTGCATAAGTGCGTGCAAATTTTGAGATTTTTACGTACTAGAAGTCCTCAGTCTTAGTTATCATTACCAAAACGATAAACGCGAATTTATTTCAAAGCTAATAATTCAATTGAAAATTTAGATTTTAAATGAAATTTTTATGTGGAAAGTTTTGACGAGCACAAACATTAGTGCGTATAGTGGTCTCGGGTCGCGTTGCCATTATTCGTCGGGAACAAAATGAAAAATTACACCTACTACGCATCGGGAGATGTCCCTTCCACGCTAATGGTTTCGACCTGTGTCGTCTAAATTAATTACCAATGTTGTAGGAATATAATGGTCACGCTGTCGCAGATTTTAGCGTATTTGAGTCGCCTAATTGTATTATAAACAATTTGTCCGACAAGATAAGAGGGTCGAGAAACAATATTTGCCCGTGCGTTGTTTGCTCCTCTCTGTGCGTACAAATTATGACGTGTACCGTGTTGTTTTGAAAAAAAAAATGCTTACGAAACATTAAAAGTATGTTATGTAGGTCATTTTAAATCCAGAATAAATACGTTATTTCCACGATACGAAAATCGATCGTTTTCATTTTTGTATCACCTATAAATCGGTAAACATATAAATTCTCCAGGAATCATTTTTTCACCTTCTTATTTTCAGAATCGATTAAAGATTCCTTTTTTGAAGTGAGTTTCTGTCTTGAAAATATTCTTTTTACACAGTTATGATTGTAGGTATATATTTTATCAATTTATTAACTATAAACTTCTCGAAGTACTTGGAATTTCTCTTATTTATTTATTGTTTTATTTCAATTTATTTTAATACGGGTCGCAGCTCAAAATACAGTATATAAATTTAACATAATATAGTACAATACAAAATGTATAGTAGACATAACAATTAAAATAGAAAAGGAAATAAGAAAAAAAAATTACAAACTTAACTCAAAAATTAAAAGACGGATCCTCATTGGCAATGTGCAAAATCCTATTTAGTGGTTTGTTACGGGAATAATTTGTCGTACTAGGTGGAATACTGAAAGGGTAGGAAGAACGCACCTGGACATGTTTTATTCGATTTTAGTTTAAGACAATGTCGAGAACATTTGTTACTCATCACCTGGGCTGTGAACTTGTATTTTTTTTTTTTTTTTTTGTTATTCTAAATGTAGAATTGATTTTATTAAAATCCGTTTCATAGCACTACCAAATTAAACATAAAATTTTAAAGCACATATTTTTGAATATTTTCATGTTAGACCTAATTTTTACATATTTAAAAAAATGATTCAATATATTTAATCTTATTTTTGAAAATTTAAGTTTTTGAGAACATTTAAATCAGTGGATCACGATTTGACCAGAGCCGAAGACCTTGTTTGAAGTTCTCAACTACCGCAGACCATTGGTTGTTTCCACTAATTGTTTTCTAATATATAGTTGAAAATTGGTGATGAAATAAACGATGTATCCAATATCAAAGAAAATGTGTTCAAAAATATTAATTGATATTGTAATAATTGAAAAAAAAAAATTGTAAAAATCTAAATCGTTGAAAAAATGTGATTTTAGGGTGTTAAATAAAATTTGATTTGCTGTACTCGTATGTGTTAATTTTTTAATTTTGAGTCAGTGTTTTTTTTTTTTTTGACAAATTTAAAGAGATTGAAACGAAATCTTTGACATCATGAACCATCTAAGATAAGTCTATGGATTACAGACGGTCTGCGTACCACTAGTGGGGAACCACTGATTTCAATTAATAAGATTAAGTATAAATTAATCTGTAAAAAATTTACATATTTTCGAAATTTAATTTTGAAATTCATTTTGATTTTTTTGTTGAAATAAATAAATAATAATAATTATTGGTTAATAATCAAAAGGTTGCTATACTATTGGCACTCAACTGTTTTTTTAATTTATTTGAATGAGCCGTGTTTAAATTTTTTTTATTTAAGACCTTCTGTAAAAACAATTAGAATAAAATATTAATGGACTTTGAATAATATAATGTACCATTTTATATGGATAATACAGTATTGATACCTACTTACACACACACACACACACACACACACACACACACACACACACACACACACACACACACACACACACACACACACACACACACACACACACACACACACACACACACACACACACACACACACACACACACACACACACACACACACACATACACATGTGTATATATTATAATATATAGCGTAAAAGTTACGTGAAATTTAATATAATAATAATGTGGTTAGTCAGATAGTGTATGTAATTAAGTTAAGGTACATACTCGAAAATAATTTTTTGAGTGCATGGACCTTAGTCATGTTGGAAATATTATGGAACAGAAATATTAAGAGGAGGGATCTTATTAATTAATGATTTTTAAGCGATTAGAAAAGGGTTAAATTTCGTTGTCATTATTAGCTTTTTTCAAGTCTACTGGAAAAAGTGAAAATTTAAAAACGATGAAAACGAGCCGGAAACGTCGACGAGTAGACGATGTAGCCGGCGGACTGTACAGGCCGATCGGAATGACCGACTCACTCCTTGGCTATTAATTATTATTATATTACGAAGTAGTTATTTTTATAATACGGCCGAGATAACTAAATAATGTATAACTTAATTATAACGAGACGACGACGACGAGATAAATTTTCACTCTGACGGCTGAGAGGAGCTTGAGAAGAGGACTTTAACGCGAGACGTTCGGCCCGTTTTTCCGCACGGAACACGACGTCTTTTATGGAGCGCCTCTATGTCAAAACGTTAGATCTATATTTAGAGGAAATGTAGTATACAATGTCATAGTTTCATTGGTTTTTTGTATTATTTTTAGTATACGTAATGAATGACTTACAAAATGTTATTGTAAATTTACCGATGTGACATTTCTAATTATCTTGTGTTCTTATTACTGAATTTGAGCTAATTAATCGTTTGACTTTTGTCTTGTTGGATAAAAATGAACAATTTTTTAATTTTTTAATTTTTTAACTAGAATTTATACAATCCATAAAAAAAAATGTATGATAAGCATATTGGATGTTATCTTTAAGTGCTGTGGCTTGAGTGACTTGATGAAAGAACCAACCAGTGAAGATACTTCGGCATGAAAAAATTTAATTAATTTAAGTGGTCGGATACATTTTTTTTATTCGCGAAAATACTTAGGTCGTAATATACTATGTATAAATATCAGGCTCGGCTCAAGGGGTAGGCGATATAGGCCCACACCTAGGGCGGCATTTTTCAGGGGCGGCATTTAACATTTTTGTACATTAGGTAATTTTTTAAAAGATTCCTTATATTAAATCGTGTGCAGTGAAAAACAAAAATCAATATAAAAATATGAAATTTGGTCAATATGATCGGACAAGTGACAAGATTGTTTAGAGGGCTTTGCAAAGATTTCAATTGAAAAAGAATGAGCATATAATATGGACATAGAAGAAGTTGTATTTGATTTCGCTAACGCAAAAGCGAGAAAAGTCAAGTTCTAATACAATATTAACATTTATATTTTGTTTTTATTAACTTTTATATTATAACACAATTATTTTTAAATTGTTTTTTTTTTTTTTTTTTTTTTTAATATAATTAGTAGGGATTTACTTGTCTATAAATATATCAATCTAATCAATTATTAACTTTATATAAATAAATATAATGAACTCAGAATTAAGTTATTAACTATATTTTAGTAATGTTTATGTGAAAAACTATTTGATATAGTATTTACATGTTTAAGGGGCGGCAAAACTTAAGTGTGTAAAATTGCTTGAGCCAGGCCTTATAAATATACGCTAATGGTATTATCGGTGGACGCTGGGACTCCGACGGGGTGACTTGTACAGATATCAGTGAAGATACATATTTTAATGTTTTGTAAGTTTTCACAATATTTTAAGATACGTTCTGTGTACCTTACTCTGTTTCGAGGTTTACAAATCTAATACCTCTTTGAAATGAATTAAAAATCCAGCGCCAAAAACCCACGGCCGTTTCCGTGTGGCTCACATAATAGGTTTATTATTCATATAAATGTGTAGTAAAATAAAGTTTAAATAACCACTTTCTTACCTAAAAAAAAAAAAAATCATACGCTTTTGTAGCTCTTGATGAATTTCTTTGAACGTATTACGGCCCTTGATGTATAAACGGTCGACACCGGAATTAACTGATCGGTGTCAATTAGTTAAAACTCTGGTTTTAAATGTCACGTGAGCACGTCGTAAAGCCGCTAGCATAATAGTTGATGTAGTGGTTATCAGTTTTGACGGATCTACGGATCGGTGGTCGATCGTATCCAAAAAGAGATGTGTAAATATAAATTTATGTTTTAATTTAGGTAACGTGACGGTCTATTAGACGTATTTTATGTAATTTGAAAACGATTAAGTATAAGTATAAGTATAAGTAAGTGTTTGCGCCGGAATGGCTCTTACGAGTATGGCAGTTAGCCACTCCGACTCGCGTCTGGGTTTAGAAAGGAAATAGCTGGCGACCTTACTTATTATACAACAAATTAAAACAATAGATATATGATAATACTATAATAATTGATAATAATCAATCGATGTTCAAAAAAAAAAAAAAAAAAAAATAATAATAATAATATAGGAGGGCGTATATTATTATATAAATAATAACAATAACGCCTAATAGGCAAAAACACAAAATGATAATACTTAATCAGAATACAACAAACGATAAATCATGTTACCTGGTCCAGTATGGCAACTTGACGGCGTATGGTATGAAGGTTGGCACTGGATCACCGGGTCGCACTCGACGAGCAACGGCCTGAGAAAAACCCGTGTGTTGATCCGCAAATGACGGCCGGGTACTTCGGAGTTCGGATGCGACACGACGAAAATGTCGCGCGAACGAATTACGTCGGGTTCACTGAACGGGAACGTACGACGCGGTGGCACCACGCGACGAAACGGCAGCGACGGCACGTGAAAAGGACGATCACATGAAATTAGTGACGACTCGTGATGGGCAAATACCCGGTAAATATATTTTTGATAAATTCCCTTGTTATTTACCCGGTATTTAAAATAAATACCCGGTAATTTGGGTAATTACTTCAAACAAAAAATATTCAATAAAATTTTGTTCATCAACGAACAAATGTTAAAATGTGGTGATCCAAGCCAAAATACCCATATTTAATTAAATACATTTTAAGTGGAAAGTTGGCTACATATTTTTTTCAAAATATCCTATTATTAATAAAAACAAAAAAAAAATATGTTTTAAACTAGCTGCCCTAGCCGTTTGATCACCTTCTTCACTAAGTATACTAAGTACTTTAATTATTTCTGTATATGATGTATATCTTGAATTAATTTTACTTAATGAACTATACCAATAACCCCACTATGAGCGGTGACGAAATGTAGCAATTCCTTCGGACTTTTGCCCCATGATACCGAAAATTTGACCAGCCCATAAGAAATCAAGGGTGGGGCAATTTCCCTGGTATTTACCCGAAATATATTTCTTACCCATTGGGTGTTTACGCACAGCCCATCACTAGAGACGACTCGACTCTCACGAGTTCTATCGACGCGGTTTGCATACCTCACACGTGAGTACGATAATCAACGCGATCGACAAAGGCGTATATAGCAGCGACGCGTAATGGCGGACGTACGACTGCCCGAGATAATTGCGTGTAACGCACACGCGAACTTGGCGACACGTCTCGTCGGGACCGTCACGAACGACGGAAAAACCGAAACCAGACGGCAATCGGCACGTGAAAAGCGCGCAAATTCACTGGTGTCGGATTATAACGCCCGTATGAAGCACGTCGCGCACAGCGAAAATATCCAACGCCGAAAACGAGTTTCAGGGATAATGGCGCGATGGCACTCGACGAACAAAAGGGTGCACGACGACGCGGTTAGCTCGGTGGGCACGAATCGAGAAAGAAATATGGCGGAGCGAGCGTAGCGCGTTACCCCGACCAAAGTTATGGTACGACGGACGACGGCGGCGATGACGAAGCTCGCCGACAATCGTCGCGACACAACCGTGGTATAACGCGAAACGGATGTCACCGGGCGTTTAGTTTTGGTGCGAAAGCATAGTGCGCGGCGCGAACAGTAAGTATTGACAATAAGTTTATAAGCAAGTGTTTTGCGTATAATGTAATCTTTAAATAGCGAGAATTCTCGGACGGAAAAGATTGAAAAACTAAAAGAGAAACAAAAACGAGATGTACCATTATGGCTCCCGGAGTTACAGCCCCACGAGCACCCTATCGCTTCAAACCAGGTTATAAATATATTTACACAACGTATTCAAAGTTTTAAGTAAATATTAATGTTTTTTTTTCCGAACTTTGAATACATTATATTTTATTTCATTTCATTGACTTGATGAAAAACAAAAGTGAAATAAAACCGTTTCGGTACATTACTTAATGCGTCCAATCGTTTTCATTTAAAACTTTATCAAAGTTTTTAATTTTTGGTATCAACTCATAGCCCATTACCATACTTTCCTGCACTCAAATTTTATACTCGAAAGAGTCGGACGTGACTCGCGTGTAAAAAACACCACCCTCATGAGTCATGACCTTCATAAGCATCATGTGAACACGGATAAATCGTTTTTTTATTACGATGTAGTGTAAACAATGCTTTTAATGTGTCTGTTGCTTTTCATCGAATACGCATGTTACAGTAAAAACGCAGTAAAAAAAAAAAAGTACTACAGTAAAACCTCTGAATAGCGGACACTTACGGGACCGATAAAATTGTTCGCTATTGGGAAAAATTAATCAAATAATATGTACGTACATATTTAGGTATGTCTGAAAATTTAAATTTTATTGACTTTTTAAACAATATCTTACTTTAGGTTTATCATTACACAATTTATTATAATTATTTAGACGTAATGAAATACGTTATATACAATTACTTATTGAAAAAAAATCTGAAATTTTAGTTTGTTTTTTTACTTGTAATGCGATTTGCTCAAAATTAGACTGGAGTTGATTAACTAACGACAACGAAACTGCATCACTTTTGTTGAGGCAAAATGTCTTCAGCCTAACGGTAATTTCGCTAACTGTAATGCTTCTTTGAGCGTCATTAATTTTTCTTCGTCTACACCGTCGGTACCATCTTCTTCTTGTTTCACGTAATGTTTTTCGTTCTCACTCATGCCATCATTGATTATGTCTTTAATGTTCAATGATAAGTCTTCGGTTTGTAAGCATTCATCTATTGAAGAATAGTCCGGTGCATTTGTTGGTGCATTTTCAACGGGACTATACCGGGACCGGAAATGTTGTCCGTTATCGAGAGGTGTCCGCTAATTAGAGGTGCCCGTAAAGATATGTTTCACTGTAGTTTACGAGTACTGAACTCACGTTCCAACAACGTACCTCAGCACGTGATCGTCCGGGTTTTCGTCAGGTTTAGATATTTATTTTTTTTTGTAAAATTCAAACGAATCGAGACCGCGCGAGCAGTGACGTTCTCAGGATTTTCTGTTGGTGGTGGGGGTATGAAAATGTATTGCAAATCGAGCTGTGGGGCCTGCGCCACTACACCTCCTTCCGCGGTATAACGTAGGTAACCATTTGCTAAGTACTTTTATGAACGCGTTGATTTTGGGTTGTTCATAAACATTCGGCCAGAGTTATCGTAATTATTATCGTATAAACGCGGATGGTTATCACAGTCTATAACAGCGATTCCCAACCTTTTAGACACTATTACCCATAAATCAGGTTAAATATTTACGATTACGCCCCCCCCCCCCATAATGTTTTGAGTAAAAAATCAAGAAAATTATCAGAGTCATTAGGATTAGGGCATAAGATAATTTCCAAAACTATGAACAACAACAATTATTGCATTATTATAGTAATAATATCAATCACAACGATAATATCATTGCAATAGTTGTACACGTAATTGATGCAGATTTCGTAATAACGGGTATAATGTACACACAAAAAAAAATCTTATTTTACCCCTTGAGGTGTTATTACCTTTAGGTTGGGAACCACTGGTCTATAATGTCTGTTAAGAATATTTTTTGTCTATATCTGTACGCCGATCGTTATAGAGACGAACGATAGCGATTCACTTGATTGTTTATTGATTAAAATGTATTGTTTATGCAAAACACTTACATATCAGTTTACCATAAAAATGCCTCCGTCTGTACTTATATTTCGGGCTGAAACAAATGCCACGGGGGCATAGGCGTGCGTACGGGTGCAGCAGAAGGTTCATATGCTGCATCTGCCACATTTTTTGAGCCGATTGATTAGGGTATGGGCCGGTCGGGGCAATTCATTATTTAATAATTTAATATAAATTATAATAATTAATAAGTAAATAAAATCGATGTGAACCATTAAATAATTATTTTTAAAATAGAGTGTAGACTAGGGGTGGCCAGATTTTGAAATCACCAATCTGGGACATATTATATTTGAATGTTGAATTAATTTTTACATTTAAATTGTCAATGTAAACTACAAATCGATGGCAGCAATCTAAAAGGGCATACGCGAAATTATTCAGGAGAGCTTAAAAACAATTTTTTATCAGTGAATTAACTTATCATTGAATATTTTTAACTTAAAAAATATGTCATTAAGCACAAAGTTGGATTTTAATCTTTTTTAAATGATCCTTCACTTATATTTTTGATTAATAATTTATATCAATTGGAAACTGAGTATAATATGGATTTTGGCTGTCAATTTATAAAATATGAATGTTCAACTCAAGTGATCTATACTAGCAGGAAATTCAAAATTAAAGAAAACTATTTGGATTTTATAAAATGCGTATGATATATTATTTTCATATATTTATTTATTTATTTATTTAGTATTAAACGGGCAAGGCCCAATTACAATAAACGACAATATTTTCATGTAATATAGTTAACAATTTACCAAGAATCGCCGTGATAATTCGTGACAGTATTTCTTTTATCAAATCGATAATCAGTATTTCGACCTCTAAAATTTGAAATCCAAGACATTTTATCGTCCCGATATACTTTTGCGGGACGTCGGAACATGGCGTAGAAAGTCGGTATTGTCCCGGAAAATCCGGGACGTCTGGCCACCCTAGACTGTAGACAAAGCTATCAGTTAATATGCTATTAAACAAAATATAAAAATAAAATGTTTACTATAATACTATGCATATATGTTCAATGTTATGGTTATTGTCGTCGGTCGGAAGGTTAGCACATTAGCTCTACTAGCTAGCTGGCGCGTCGGCCGCTTCCGCTGGAAAACCTGAGGTACGTTCTATATTATTTCCTACCTATTTCAATGAACAATGTATTTTATTTAATTAATAAAAAATAAATTGACTAGGTATTTTATGATTTTGTGTAGGTAATATAACAAATAAAGTCTGATAGTAATTGTAACTTGGTGTTTTCAAAAGCAGTGAGCAAATACATTTTGCTTACATTTTGTATGTTAACATTTGTTTATTGTTAAAAAAAAAAAAAACTTATATCATCATAGCCACTTAGGTAACAGTTACACTGCCTGTGTATAATATGATCAATATTTTTGACTATTCAACATTTATTTGGCCGATTTTTAAAACATGGGCTGCTTAATTTTATATACTGCATCTGCAATGAAAGTCTGCGCACGCCTATGCACCGGGGGGAGATCCATCCTCTATATCCCCCTCGTCTCCCCGCGAGAACGCACGTGCGTACGAAAATCGCGCATATACATACAGTGTACTCTCGATTATCCGCGGAATAGGGTGGCAGGACATCCACGGATAAACGAATCCCGCGGATAATCAGCAATCACTGCTGACGCACACTGTCGCCGGTTCGAACCTCGGTCATGGGCGGCTCTCTCTCTCTCTCTCTGGGCAGGCGACTGTCTAGAGAGAGCGGCCGCCATCTCCCCTGTGCAGAAGGCGACGGAAAACCACTGTACAGTAAACCCTTCCCAAGTAACAACTTCTTCTAAGTGCAAACCATCCCTCGGGTTGTAAAAAAAAAAAAAATGAAAAAAAGCGAATTGTATTTTACGTCGTTATCGAGTTATCGGCTATCACAAATTCACAATCAAATTAAACCTTTAATGATTTATAATGGAAAGATACAATATGTGTATATTTTTTTGTATTCATATCTAGGTATGTAGAAGACAGCGGATAATCGAGAGTACACTGTATATATATATTTTTTTTTTTTTTGCCGTTAACAGTTTACTCGAAACGGAAAACCGACCGACCGACCGAGACGGAGCCGTTGGGTTTTCGTCTCGGTCGTTTCCGACGGATCGAGACGGCCGCGGGGCGGGCGCGTGATCGAGGGAGAAAATCACCCCTACCCTCATGCGTCCCTGGTCGCCCCGGCGTCCCTGGTCACCGGGCGGCGCGTGGCGTGCGAGGCGACGGCGTACGATGGCGGAGACCGACGCCGCCGCCGCAGCCGCGACGACACGACGAGTGTGGCCGGCGCGGCGCGTTTAACGGGCAGTTCGTCTAACGTGGTCGTGCCGGTCGGTCTTCGGTGTCAGTCGTATTGCGTGCGTGCACACGTTCACACACGAACACACACGTACACATACGTACACACACGAACAAACACGTAAACACACGTACACACGTTCACAAACACACACACACGAACAAACACGTAAACACACGTACACACGTTCACAAACACACACACACACACACACGAAAATAAAAACACACACACACTCGTTCGTTCGCGTGGCTTTTTCCTACTTTTCCCGACTCCCCGCGAGTGAATGCTCGGATCTTCATCGGTGATCGTGCGAACACACAACGGTGACCGTAGTGACCCTGCGACGAATATCATTCGTACCCGTAATAATAATAATAATATCGATAAAAATCGTCGACGCGTCCAATGAAACACCGATGATACATGTAGTGGAAATAATTTTTGACGTTGGCGCGGATGCGTTTGTGCCGCCGTCGCCCGAAGTCGCTTGACCGTCGACGGGAGATCGGATACTCGAGAGGAAGGTAAGCCAGAAACATTTCACTGTCGTCGACGATGACGCTGACGACGATGACGACGATGATTGATCGTCGCCAACGTCGTCTATGCTAGTGTAATCTTCGTGCCCGCAGTCCATGACGTCACGGCGGCGTTAGCTACGTATAATTTCGGCGCAGGGGCATAGCCCTTTTTCGCCGAAAAACCAATACTCGTTTTCGGTCATCTCCGTTTCCGCCGAAAACAAAAAATGATTCGATTACCGTTCCGGCTAAAATGTATTTTTGCAAACACACTTCGGGAACCGCGTACGATATTCGTTTACGTAAATTATTACTTTCGAGTAAATTAGTTTATCTTTCGAGTATAATTTTTTTTTCAATACGTCACTGTCGAGTGACATTATTTTTCGCAGTACAACCACAATTATTCATTTTGAGATTATCCAAATCAACATTTTTTTTTAACACCTTTTAATTGAAAAAAAAACCACAATTTTAACGGCGACAAAGAATAAAGGCCATTACTGCCTTGGAGAAATCAATCCATTTTTTTTGAATTGTGTTATTAGTTTGATTTATTTTTATTTTACTAATTACTTTGAAGTGACATATAAAGTATTAATATTTTTCTAATCTCCATATTTTACAAATATTTTATTTTATTTTTTGACAGAACCATTATTTGGTACTAAAAGGAGTCGAACTTTTTTGTTTTTTTGCGAAAACTTTCATCACCTTTTGACGTGTCACTGTTTCGGCGTGAGGCACAAGTCGACAGTACCGGATATAGGGATGTTATCCGGAGCACGTGTACCGGGTGCTAATCACTGGGATGTGCAAACTTTTAATGATATATAAAAAAAAAAAAAACGGAATAAAAATTAGTACATTGATTTTAAACGCACATTTTTATGCTCTTATATAACTCTTTATCGCCTGAGTGTGATGCGTGATTGGCAATCATGGAAAATCGTGGAGCAACAATCGTTGTATAACATTGTTGATATTTTAATCTCCCTAAAAATAATTTCATACATGTTTATATAAATCATTTGCTTTTTTAGAGTTTTTCAATATTTTCAAAATTGAAGAAGTTTTTCACGTATTTTTAATATATTTCATCATTTTAAATTATGAACGAAGTCAAAGATCTATTGATTTATTATACTCTGTATACTTTATACACACGAATATACACATTTATATGTCTTTATAGTAAGATAATAAATTCTGAATTATTCAGACTATTCTTTGAAATTATTTTCAAAAATCTTTATTAAAAAAAAAAAAAAAATAGTTTATAACATTAATGTCATGCCTCCGGTACCAACATTTGTAGATCAAGTATTGCGTGTCGGCGTGTTATGGCCGTAATAATTTGATACGATATGATGAAGATATATTTTTATTTCTTCATTTTTTTGCATACCACTAAGTACGACTTATTTTGTTATTTAAAATAACTTAGGAAAATGTATTATTTTCATAACATTAAAAAAAAAAAAAAAAAAAAAAACGTAAGAAATAAATCGTTTCCGAAGTTTCAACTGATGTAACTATATTAGGTATATGAATTTTATCATAACATGTTGGATGACGGATTAATATACACTTTCCATTTTCACCCGATTTCATATTACTCTATTTGTTTTCGTTCGATTTCGTCGATAAATAAAACAGGAAGCGAGCACATTGTGCAGGTGCAATACAAGTAATCGTATTAATTTGACACTACGTATAAAATAAAAACAAAATATAATGCGGGTATCTACATATTTTTATAATATAATAATAAAATGGGCCATAATAATGTACTGAGTAAATTCTAAATTTATAATAAAAATTAATAAATGTAGGTAAATGTAGCCGAAATTCAATAACTTATTCAAATTTAATAACTATTTACAAATGACGATAATACCTAGGTAAAACCAATAAATTGTGGCGTCATGACGATCGAGTGACTAATTAGTCACTACCGTTGTAGCAGTAATTTTTTTATTAAGCCTTTTTTGGCTTGTCCGAAAACCGTACGTGTGGCTCGTGTGGGGCGAAAATGTGAGCCTTCGAAGAACACAGCCCTCGCCCTGCGGCTCGTGTCACACTTGTCGCCTGTGACTGAAATCGCTCGCTTTCCGTTCATACCGCATGACCTAGTTAGTAGGTAAGAATGTTTTTAATTTTTTCTCAATCGTCTAGACGCGGAAAACCAGCCGGTTTCTCATCTACCGGCGACGAAGGGTGAATACACCCGAGGGGACCGTTACGGATGTTTTTAACGATTCGAATTTATTTACCACGAGACCCGACTGAATAGACGCGAGACATCGAGTAAAACAAAAACGTGATGAATTTGATACCGTCGAATAATCGAAAAGTTATGATTTCCGATTTCTCGCGGAACAGTTTCAATGAAGCCGCGAAAACGATCGCTGCTTTCTTTTCGAAATGTCTGTGGTGAAATTCACCGCTTTTTCACCACAGGGAGGTTATTTATAATTATGGGTATCTCGTTACGATAAATGTGTCCGCGTTATTCGATTTTATTCGGAATTATTTAAGGGTAGCAACGGCAAAACCGTGTTACGTAAAACACCAGGTTTGGAAACCCGACCGAACGACAAGTATTTGAGTTTTCAAAGAATCGTTTAAAGCAGTGATCTCAAACTCAAATTATCTACGGGTCATAAATTATTTAAAAAAAAATTCGTGGGCCAAATTTTAAGTGTCATTTTTATACTTATACACTAAAAACTAAAGACAGAATGAAGGCAAAGATACATACAAAATCCATTAATCTAGATGTGAATTAATATATTATGAAATTACTTTTATTATAATTACTTTTACCAAAAATATTTATATAAATATAAACAAAGTAGTTCTTAAAAATTTTAATTAAAATTTAAAAATAGCTTGAATATTTGATAATTTTTATTTTTTAGCTGCACTTGAAACTTGACATATTTTCTTTTGTACCAAGCCGTCTATATTTGCGCAAGAATTTCTTGATGCCAAATGTAAAACATATTGTAGTTAGACATTTTAAATTTGATTCCGACTATTTGATTTATTTAATTTCACGAGAGAAAATAATTGATAATATTTTATCGAGTATAATGGAATTTCCGAAGAAGTAAAAATAAAATATGAACTTTAGATAATATGTTATGTATTTGTGATGCGTAAAATAAAAATTAACAATATTTTAACAATTTTTTTTTTGTATTTTTGTTCTAAATGTATTTTTATTGCGGGCCACATAGAAAGGATACTTGGGCCACAGGTGGCCCGCGGGCCATATGTTTGAGGCCACTGGTTTAAAGCATCTCGATTCGAGGTATATCGGTACCGAGGTATATCTTGATATGACGGGTCTGGATGAGAAAACATGACGTCTTAGGGCTGAAACAGACGACCGGTTTTCGCCGGCCGGCGCGTGCCGGCCGGTGAAAAATAAATGTGAACACACGAGGACTCGCCGGCCGGCGAGTTTCGTATTTTAATCACCTGGTAGAGTAAATACAATGTTTACAGTATTTTTCAAAAGTTTTGTTACACATATATATGTGAATATTACAACTTACCGCAATGATACATTTCTGAAATGTCCTATCTTGAACATTCTTTCTACCTTGAATTACATTAAAAATAAACACCAATGAGAAATAAATACTCACAGAAGGTACAGTGAATGATATTTATTTTATGAGAACAAGTATCATCATTTTATTGTTTACATAAACTCAATCTTCGCAGTTAAATACAATATTATGGTTTTTAAAATGTGTATAGGGGCATGGCCCCATATTTAGAATGAGTTTTCGGGAGGAGGGCAATAGGGAGATAGGACAATAAATAAGTTTAAGTTTTAAAATCTTCGAATCGGGCATCAAAATAATGTAAGAAATGTAACGAATTTCGGGCCGCCGGCCGGCGAAACGGCCGGTCGTGTGTTCACTCCAATCATTTTATATGTAATTTGCTGGGAACCGGTGGTTTTTTCGCCGGCCGGTCGCCGGTACCCACCAAGCCTGGTAAATGCGCCGGCCGGCGAGTTCCGACGAGAACTAACCGGCCGGCGAAAAACGGTATCGTTTGTTTAACCTAACCGGCGCGCGCCGGTCGGCGAAAACCGGTCGTCTGTTTCAGCCCTTAATAGACACGATTTTATCGCTGTGCACAAATCGAAATCGGTGGGTTATATAAAAATTAAACAAATATTGCATAGGGAAATTTGCACGGACTCGGATCATTCGCAAAAATCATTTGGACATTTAAATGTATGCAAAAAAAAAAAAAAAAAAAAAAAAAATAAATAAATAAAGAATTCGCCCGCGTTCAGAAATCCACCCGTCGCGCTATCCGCCGTTCAATCGAATCGCGTTTCGCGAAAATTCTTTTCTCGTACACGTTTAGTCACACGTCGATCAGTACGGTCTCGTTAGTCTGACATCCTAACCTAACCTAAGCACGGAATCCGGACGCTCGGGGTGCCTTATCACTCTGCGGCTACATCTGAAACCAGATCGACTTGATCTGTACGTCGGCGTATCGAGCGAAACGACAGAAACGTCGTCGGTGATGTCACGACGCGAACACGCTCGGCGTATCCCGTACATGAAGTTCTTATAGGAGACGTTTGATCGCAAAACGATTTTTGCCGTCTAATTCGACTCACACACGTGGTTGAACGCCGAGCCGTGTGCGTCGAGTGTGCAAATCGATATTAGGTGTTTTAAAATCGAGTTTAAGAGACTTGAAGGTTTCGAACGGAGTGAAGGATCTGTTGGTTTTAGAATGACGTTGGTTTATTCGTTTTGTTGGAAACCACTTTTTCGATTTGTCCCGAAACAACGTTCAGCCACTCTGTAGACCAGAAGTCGTATCTAGATAGTACTCTGAAAAAGTAATTCTTTTCAATAGTTTTTTCTAGTGTGAGAGAAAAACTACCAAGATGGCGAGTGAAAACGATTAACGAGACTTGTATCAAATCGTTTTTAGTTCAGTAGCCAGAAGTTATTGGTGTTAGGAATTTTGAAATTTTCGTCGAATACAAACAATAATTTAATACGACCCTGAAAAAATTCGAAACTTTTAAATTGAAACTAGAACCCTAAAAATATCACGTTTTAATCTAATAACCAGGGTCCGGATTTTATAGCATTTGTTATTGATTATAGAATGCAGATAAAAATAGCAAGGTGGGCTATAAATTTGTTTTATACACCAGGGACTCTAAATATGAAATTTTGTTTTGTTATTTTTTGCATATTTGATGCATTTTAGATTTTTAGTGCTATTTTTAAAGTGTTGGTACTACTTTTCTTATATAATGTTTTATTTAGTAGTTTTCATAAATATCGTTTATATCGAGAAAAAATTATTATTCATTTATGTGAATTCATAAGAAAAATTACCACATTTTTGTTTCATAATTAATTTATAAATAATATTATAGTTCTAGGTATACAATATTAAACATTTTAGTATATTTTTAAGAAGTTCAGAAATATCGAATATTGTACATTTTATGCCCTCTAATCTGTTTTATTTACATGTATTTCATTATTGTTTAGATTTTATAATTTTCTTTAAGTAATACGTATTGATTCAAAAGATAAAAATTTAAACCACCAGTAAATGATGATAATTTCAAAAAAATTTGTTTTTTTGTTGCTATTTTTGATATTTTTAGGGCATATTATAGGGCATATTTCAAAGTTTTGTTGGTCATATTATAGCGAATATTTTAGTACTTTTTGCCGCTATAAAATCCGGATCCTGCTAATGATATTTAAAATGTTTGACCTAAAACGATACTAATATTTTTTTTTATAAGCGTTTTATGAAAGCTTGACGGTTTGATTGATTTTACATCAAATCTCTATTTTAAATGTATTTTAAAATTATTAGTCTATCTAATCTTTGTGAGACTGGGATATAGATTGGAAAATATATTTAGAATCTTTTAGTAAAAGAAAAAATTCTTCCAGATTTAGAAAATTAAAATTTAAAACGTCTCAGTTAAAAAACCCTACCGATAATTTTAGACTAAAAGTGGTAAAATAGGCATATTATAATAGCGGTAATATTATATTGTACTAAAGTTTCGTTCAGAATTGTCTGAGTTTTTTGTTAGAGAATGTTTTGTTTCCTTTAAAATCCAATGCGTGTTGTTTGGCGAAAGTGAGTTACGGTGTCGGATACAGAGGTGACATCATCATAAAATGGTTATATTATCTAGTCTTCGACTCGAGCACGTACACGTAAGAGTAGCTTTATGACATATCAATCTACCGTCGGAGCGTAGGCAATGTAGTGGTGATAATACGAGTATTTAGACTTGGCAGACGTTGAAAATCGTTTGCGTCTTTAAGACTAGGCTCCGCGAAATCGACTGTTTTCTCAAGTAGTTATACTACAAAGATTCTTACCTACCTCGTTTACTTCAATGCGCGGAGTTTCTCCGATTCATTTTTACGATTTTTCTGGACGTAAAATGTACGCCAGGCCGCCCGAAGATTACAGCACTCGGTGACAGTTGTTCAGAAGTCATATATGCGATCATATTATAAATATTGTTCTTGTGTGTAATAACTGTTTGCTCTGGACTCTTTGTGTTTTTCTACTCCTACGAGTTTTTCTCGACTTTGAGCGAAAAAAAAAGTTTACAAAAATCGTTTTTCGTTTTCTAACGATTAAAATAGTTTGTAAGTTTCAGGCGTCGAACGTTGTTCATTTTAGATTCTGAACGGAGCAAAGATTCTATTGGTTTTACAATTATGTTTATATTTCTCTCCCTTTTGTCTGGAATCACTTTTTTGGTCGGACGACTTAATCCAAAAGTTTCGTTTAGCTTTTCGATTGATAATAAATTTCATATAATAGGAGGGTCATTGTTTCTTCGTGTTTTTTTTTTGTTAGAGACGTCGTTTTGCTCTATTTTTTAAAGTTTTTGTTCAATATATGATAACAACTACCTACCTTAAAACGGTAAAATTTGTATACGAGATTTTCATTAAATCGATTTAATTAATTAAGTCATATTTCACAAAGTAATGGAGTAAGAAACTTTGAATTTTCAGTAAAGTTCAACAACATTTTTATCCAGATTTGACAAACGTTAAAAAAACTAATACTGCTTTCGAGCTAAATATTGAACTTTCGAAGTATTTTTTATTTTATCTAATGAGATTTTCAACTCACGATATTAAGAATTTAAATATTTACTTTTATAGTCTACTAAATTTACTGAAAAATCTCAATGATTGTTTGTCAGATTTTTTTTCTAGCGTTTAGTTCTAATAAAGTTTAAAATTCCAATATAAAATGTGTTTAAAAAAATTGACTGATCCAATGTAATATAACATTATGGGACGAATAAATGGAAATAAATACGAGTAATCTAAAATATTTGATAAAAAAAAAAAAAATCAAGTGGCTTAGGAATTCAAAATTGTACTAGGTTTTGATACAAAATAATTTGACTAAAAACGTAATATGTGTTAGCATTATACTACATTAAGCATTGATGGAAAAAATTCAATTTCAATTTAATTTTACAAGAGAAACGATTTATATTTTCTTTGAAATTCAATACATCTAATCACCAAATCTTATCCGAGAATCGAGGAATATCTTTGAATCGAAGTATTTCCGGCTTTTTGTTAGTGATGCGTGTTTTTATTTAATTTTATTCGTTTGTTGAATTTTCCTCTCATTTCCTTCTGGTATTATGCCCGTGATGTGTTTTTTTTTCATGGTTTACCGTCTAAGCATATGAGATATTATATAACAGTGACGTGATTTTTTTTAAAATTTTTAAATTGGGATTCACTGCGATTCCGTGATATTAATGATATTTTAAATTAAACAGTAAAACATTTTAGCGCTTTTATTCCTCGGACGTTGCGAAGTACCTACCGAGAAATAAAATAAACAATCGTATAAGGCTGTCTCGTTTTTTTTTTTTTATCATTTTTATATTGCAAATAGTTATAACAGTATTACGTTTTATTCACGTAAAATCGTCCCCCGAGTCTCTCTGTAAGTGCGAAAAGCGAGGAAAAAGATAACTGCGGATGTTAATAACTGTTTCGGTCGACGCGACGGCTCGTAGCGTTTTCTCAACGTCTGTTTATATGTGATGTAATGTAAAATAATACAATTTCATTGGTCCCGGGACGCATATATTCGACTAAAAAATTAATGGGAAAGAGCGGAACAACTGTTATGAGTGATAAAGACAAAAGATAAGCAGACAGAAAGAGAGAGAGAGAGAGAGAGAAAGAGAGAGTAAAAGGAAGAGGGAAAATGAAAGAGAACAAGTTTAAAATAATATTCATTTTTTTGTTTTGTTTTGTTTTTTTTTTACGTGCAGAACATTATCGTTCTTTAAAATTCCTTTGTGGAAAACTTTACATCGGGGTTTACGGGACCGATCCGAATACGTTTTGCCCTCTTCCATAGTGTTTTTATTGAATCTAATGGACGCCGATTTATCGTGCCACGAATATACACACGAATATTGTTTTATAGTTGACGTTCGGTTTATGTGTCGGACTCTCGCGTGTGAATTTAATCGTTCCGTCACCCCGTCTCACTCGAGAGTATACTCTAAACCGTCCTCGCACGAGGCAATCGAAGCAATAGTAACAAACAATGATTTTAGCTATCATATTATACTGTTATGACGTTGTATTAAACGCGGTGTATTTCGAAGGCTTTTGTTTATGCGAATCGACGGTCAAGACTCGGGACTCGGGACGGTCAGCTACGAGTAAAAAGTCTCGTCGAACGTACGGTTAGTGTGGCGTGTGCGATATCTCGGAGGAGGGTTGAAAATATATACATACTCGCCCGAGAGAAGAGAGTAATGAATAATACATATTTACATATGCCGTTTAAAGTATAATAATCCGTATAACGGATGATGGCTATGGTGCATGTCGTGCGTATAATACGATATTGCCGTACGTATTGGATTTCACGTTACATGATTTATGACGCACAGTAATATTCTTCGCGATTCCGGCGTGTGTGTTATTATTATTTTTTTCTTTAATTGAAACTTTTTTCGCGTGTAAAATTCGATGCGCGACCGGATGAAATACGATACACTCATGAAACGAGCCGTACGTCGTCGTAACGATAATTTTGACAGGAAATATGCATTTCATTGTGATTTAAATACAGTATTTCGACGTTAAAACTATTCACACGCAGCTACAAGGACAAGAGCGTATAAAGAGGTCGAAAAATTAGGACGTGTCCATCTGTCGTTGTTTTTTTGATTTGAAAGTGGAGTTTGAAAGTTGAAAGCAACTCTTGGACGTAAACTACGTTCTAACCAACGAAATGGACACTTGAAAAAAAAATAATCGATTGATTCATTAATAGATATAATATATTACAATAAAACCATGTAGATCCTTTGATTTTTTCACAATGTAAAACGTATTTAATTATACTCGTACAACGTACATGTGCGTAATACACGTATACATTAGTTTCGGGTCGTATTAAGGTTATGACTAGGTCATACTAGCCGACCCGCTTCGGTTCGTACGGTAGTCGTTGTGATACTATTTAATATTGTTCGTTATGATTTAGTATAGATACCTTTTAGTTGAAAAACGTTATGCAAACAAACAAACCCGTGACCCGTGTACGCAAATGTGGTTACTCTCTACTCTTTGTCGCGTCCAACAATGTTTTGGGTTGCAAATTTAAAATAAAATGTCGATTAATCAGATTGGGTGATTAAATTTCGGGTTTAGTTGATCTCGAAATTGAAAAAAAATGTTTTTTTTTTTTTAATTGATTGATTTATCTAGTGTGGACAAAATTAAAAAAATTTCAACTTCAAAAAAAAAAAAAAAAAAAAATACACCAACAATCGTTGTTGGCCAAATACAAAAAAAAAACAGATTTCGATAACTACGGTTACGAATTTCGGAATTTATATACACGTGAGACTTAGTGGCACACTCGCGTGATGGAAGGAATGCACGTTGAATATTTTGCTGCCATAGACATATGAGCGTATGCATTTTACGATGTTTTTCTCCTATTAATTGTGCATAAAAATTTCAAAAAGTGTAAAAAATTACACACTCAAACTTTTCGCGTAAAAAATTCTATCTGCTAGTGAACAAAATGGAATGACATCTGCACAGTAATTCACAGAGAAAATTCGAGAATAGCAAAAGTATAGGAACTTTTATTTGTATTTGTGTATAGATATTTATATGACACATTTCAAGCAAATCGTTCTGTAATGTTTGCAACAAAGTCCGATTTTCGGGAGGGTTAAATCGCTTTAACTTTTTACGATGAAGAATACTCAAGAAGTTTTATCGATAGGTTATTTCGCAATGATATTTTGATAAAAATATATTTCTTTTCGTAAGTAAATTAAACGTGTGTGTTTTTAGTTTTTTAAACTGTTTACTCTAATAAATTAATGCTGCATTTTTTTCTACGTCAGTGGCAATGTATTTATAATATGAACGGTTATTTTCATGAGAAATTTCCGTTTGAATCGTTCGGTTTTCGCTCACAATAAATAACAGCACCCTGCACTAATGGTTTATTAAACAATAATATATTTTATTTACACCCTACCGAGTTGCCTTGACGCTGATATATACAAGGTTTTAGGTTAGTTCAGGTTAGGTACACTTCGTATGGCTGGACGACACGACCGTCCAACAGGTCATATCCCGGTCTCAAAATGTGTGTACCTAAAAGACTTCGTTTCGTTCCGCGTTAAAATGAAATTTCATCGATCGTATGATTTACGTAATTTGCTAATGTATTATTGTTGAATATCGTCATGTTAGGCGAACTTTTACGCGATTGTGCGTATGCGTGTTGGTCAGTGAATATGCTGATACAGTACGGCACGAGGCACATGATATAAACGGCGGCGGTGCTTACTGTACATAATATCGTAATTGGTGTTTTTATTGTTGGCTGATAACGCTGAAATATGCGATAATGTAACGCAGCACCCCGGCTCTCGTTTAACAATTATAAATTACAATAAAGTGGAATCCGCTTAATTGGGACACGTTGGGCGGTGACCTATTTGTCCCCATAATCCCACTGTCCCGATTAGCCGAATAAAAAAAAAAAAATGAAAAAAAAATTGTACATACTGTATACTTAATTAATATATTGTTTAAAAATTATTATTATTATTAGCAGTAGAACATTAGGCTTAATACTTACTATTTAGAATTTCATATTATATCATACATTAATTAGTTTATTATTTTAATACACACACACACACATATTTATTGTTAATTAATTGATTAAAATTTAAGTGACAAAAATAAAATATGTAAGATAAATACCGTATATTACCTATACATATAAAATACAAATACGGACGTATGTAAAATATAAAAATAAATATTTAAACTGATTATATAATTACCGTTTTGATAGGAAAATAGATAAGTTAGGTCAAAATATCTAGTTCGACACTTTTATTTTTGTCCCTTATAACCGATGGTTTGTCCCCAATACACGGAGTTTAATTGCCTTAAGGGCATACATTCGTTCGGGACTATGCCAATTTGTCCCCTTTAAACGGTGTTCTAATTAAACGGATTCCACTGTATATAAATAAGCTTCGTCAAGAGTCAAAGAATGCAACGGTTAGGACACATAATGAGAAGACGAGAGAACGAAGCAGTTAGAGTGGCATTGGAATGGAAGCCACAAGGGAAAACGCCTAGAAGCAGACCCAGAAAAAGGTGGATAGACGTGGTAGAAGAAGACTCGAGATTACGTGGAGTCGAGAACCGGAGAGAGACAACACAAGATAGAGACAGGTGGTGAAGAGTAGTGATGGCGGCAAAAACTCTTAGAGAGTAGAAATGCCATCTGAAGAAGAAGAAGATGAATGTATAAATAATATACTCCGGCTTCCCGATCGTCAACGACACTGCCGTCGTCTCGCGTACCTGTCGTGGGAACGTACCGGCGAGTTTTATGGTTGTCCCGTGTTTTTTCCTTTTTGTTTTACACGCGTGTTGAACGTTGTCCAAATATACAATTTGTACATAATATATACTCGTATATGACGGTTTTTGTGTCGTATTTTATTTATTCCGTGACGGCTGATCCGTACGGCGTTTCAAATAAAATAATTATAATATCACGCGCAGACAGGGCCGTCCCGATGATTTGCGGGGCTTGGGGCAGAGTAAAATTTCGGGGCCCGAAATGTCTAAAATGTCACTATCGTCAGTTGCAATCATGGCTCCCAAATTTGAAACTAAAATGTGCGCAAATGTTCTTAACAAATATAGTACCTACTACCTATACTATAGCCCAATGTAAAAGAAAAAATAATTAAATATTATTATAAAATATAAATACTTTTATAACATTTTGTTGTGATCCTTTCGACAATTCTCTATGAAAAAAAAATTTTTTTTTTTTTTGCTCATCAACTTTACTTATTTATATTGAATTTATGAAATCGGGGCCTGTCCAACAGTGGTAAAAGCGCGGGGCCCGGGGCGATGGCCCCGCTCGCCCTGCCCTAGGGACGGCCCTGCGCGCAGAAAGTGCGTATTGTATTATTATTGGTCGGCCGGAGACAAAGTCAAGTTATGTTCCGCTATCGCCACCTACTTCCACTACTGCACTGTTCCCTAACGCGTGTGATCAGGTCGTCATCTAATTATTGTTATTATTATTATTATTATTGTTATTATTATTGTCAATATTAGTTTTAGTTAAACGATCTTTGTATATTTGTGTGCACTTGAGAGACGTCTTCACCGCCAAAGTAATTATACTTATTTACGCGCGTATTAATTCATCAATATACATTAAGATCAATTTACTTATTATTATTATTACATTCTGTTTTTTTATTTTGTATAAGTTTTTTTGTAATATACCTGGTAAAATATAATCAGCTAACCATAGCCAGTCGTCAGACAAACCGCTTAACCGTAGGAGTCGAATGACGCAACAGCCATGTATTGAATATTGATAGATTTATCATTGTTTATCATATTTTTGAATTTGTTTGATGGTTTTTTATGAACATTTATCGAACAACAGAAAAAAATAAGAAAAATAAACGGTAAAAGTGTGGGCGTTTTAACATTTAAGTTTTCGAATCGGTGACATACTAATAATGTTTTATAATAGCTTCTTCTTCTTCTTCTTTTTTTTTTTAATAAATGTTTTTTCGTAAATGAGAACACTCATTTATTTATTTTCGAGTTATCAAAACGAATTTGGACTAGAACTCATTACGATGTTTTTGGAACATGAGCGACAACGGAAATGATGAGAGGGGACCGGTAAACATCGTACGTATACAAACACAATGCTATAATATTATGTGATGACAACGATACTACGTATAATAATATACACAATGCGAATTCGCTAAGTTTTCGCTGCGCATTCATGCGTTTTGGGTAAGAAGGGGTGGATATGTAGGAAAATGGAAATTTCCCCGCTCGGTCTGACACTTGTGCGTACACACGATTTCACCGACCGTATTGATCGCACCCTCTAAAGGATTAACGCGAGTTAATGATACGGTGAGGTAATTATTGTTGAATTTCATAATAATATGAAATAAAAATAAAAAATAAACTTGCCGTTCGAATTTTGTTGAACGCCAATTTGAAGTTTAGTGAACTGAATGATTGAAATAAACGTTGAAAATTCGTTTTCGAGAACGATGATGAAAAAAAAAACGATTTGAAAAAAGGACAGAGAAAAAAATCATTATCCAAAATAACCAATTGCTATAGATTCTAACAGATGCTAAAGATTTAAAATTTTCGTTTTTTCTCTCTTTTCACCGATATTTGAGTTTTAATATTAGGTGTCTCCTTTTAATTTCTCAAAAACCATCTTAGAGAGACAGTGAAACCATTACGTTTTTATCTTATTACATTTTTAATTCTTGATATTCATCTCTAGTCATATATGTTTAGTGTTTTATAAGCTTCCATATATTATTTTCAAGGATTGATTGATTTTATAATTGATTTGTACTTAAAATGTTTATTTAAAATAATTAACCTATCCGATCTTTGTTATACTTGGTATGAAAATATTTTTGGAACCTTTTGGAATGAGAAAATATCTACTAGATTGAGAATACAACATTTGATGAAGTTTTTAGTTTAAAACAACCCATCAATTATAAGACTTAGACCGGTGAATTGTGTATATGATATATACCTATATTTTACTGACATTTTTCTTAGAACGGTTTAACTAAAAAACTTATTTATAAACGCCATTTATTCATTATCTCCATCTTGTTTGAGGGCTGAAGAGACGAAACATAAACTTACACCACTATTATCTTAACGGCTTAAAAAAAAAAAAAATAAATTTATTCCAGCTCATTCGTTTGAAATTTTGTTTACACTCTTATCTAAATAAGATGTTTCATGCACCTTATCATCACGTTTTGTGTTTCAAGTATATTTTTTTTTTGGGGCACTTATCAAATTTTAGATTCTGAGTGAAGCGAAGGATCTATTTGTTTAACAATGATGTTCACAATATTTTTCTGTGAACACTTTTTGACACTCTTAACTTTGTCCGAAAATATCATTCAGTATTTTTAAAGGTCAAAAATTTCATTCTTATATTAATGACATATTGTTACACAATTTACGAAAGTTTCAAAAAAGAAACCGACAACTTTTGGGTTAAATATAACCTTGAAAATACTTTGTTTTAAAAGTTTATCTCTAATTACATTTTTAATATGTGACAAAAAGTTCTGGAAATGTAATGCGATCATATTCATACACTCAATTAGTGATACTGAAAAAATGTCAAAAATCGTGACTTAAGTTTCTTTTTATCATTTATCTCAATTATTATATGAATTATCAACTTTGAGTGTACATAAAAAAATGATCAGACTATCGGATCATAATGAACCTTCGGATACAGATATAATCTGGAATCATTTTCTGTAAAATTTTATTAGATATTAAAGAATAATAGATAATAAAGAAAAATGTTTTAGTGGTTTTGATGAAAAAAAAAAAAACCTAGTAACAATTAAACTAAAAACGAGTTAATACATGAACAACATATTTTAGACTTAGGTTTTGAACGGAATGATTTAAGTAAAAAAATGATTTATCGTTTTTTTTTTTGGGAAATTCAATACTACTCCCATCATCATCACCTATCTTTTCCGTAGAGCAAAGAATACCCCGTGGGTGCGAAGTATGACCGGCTTTTAATTTTCTCTTCCGACCCGTTCCTATGTTTTTAAAAATAATAATAAAAAAAAAAAGCAAATCGTTTTATGACCTGTTTGGTAATCTCGATTCGGTGTCGATTTTTAAAGTTTTTTAATTTTTAAGCATATTATTTTATTTTTTTTGTTTTTCGACAGTATTTCTCGTCATTATAGTACACACACACACACACACACACACACACACACACACACACACACACACACACACCAACGATTTAATGTAAATTCGAAACTTGGGTTTTCGCATTTCACGTTCTGGGGCATAAACACTGCTGTACCCGTGTATATGTAAATTTCACGAATCCGACAAATACACAGATACCTACGATTCCGCGGCACGCGTCCGTATCGATTGCACCCGCGAAAGGATTAGAGTGCATTAATAATGCCACGAGAAGTAATTTTATGCCGCGAGAACACGTGTAATACAAGTTACGCGTATTACGTAGTCGTAAAATTAAATAGTGTGGCGCACGTTATGTACACTCCGGTGAGATTATATGGCACGACTTATACATACAAACACACACACACACACACACACACACACACACACACACACACACACACACACATACACACAAACATATATTTATAGTATATTAGTGTTGCCAGATTTTGAAATCACTAAACAAGGACATATATTTGAACGTTGAATGGCCTTTTAGTTTTCAATTTTCAATATACACAACAAATATAAATACATAAATAAATAAAATAAATAAATAAATAATAAAATATATATGTATATTCATTTTTATTCAGTATGAATGTGCAATTCGTGTTATCTATACTGGTAGGAAATTCAAAATTAAATAAAACCATCTAAATTGTATTATATATATTTAAAAATATTTAACTTATAATTTGAATACGGTTAGTAATTTATCAGTAGTTAATTTATTGTTGTAATCGGTTTTTAACCTTCAAAATTTGAAATCTGGGACATTTCACTGTCCCGAAACATATATTCCGGACACCGGGACACTAAACTGAAAATCGGTAGTGTTCCGGCGAACCCGGGATGTCTGAAAATTCTAATAAACATAATATGTATTACACAAACACACACACACACACACACACACACACACACACACACACACACACACACACACACACATATATACATATATTCATTTATTTAAATTTATCAAATAAGTTTCAAAATAAAATGATGTTGCGGTTGCTGTAGTAACAAATTTCGGTCGTGGCACCACCGAGATTTCGCGTGTACATATTTCAGATCTGAAAGAAAATAAATATTTTTTATCCGAGCAAACCCTTACTTTATAGAAACGTATCATTACTTGTTAAATTTTTTTTACACTACACGTCAAGTTATTACAAATGGTTTTTTATTCGGGTTTTCCCACCATCAATCAAACGGCAGCTGTTCTCATCGCTCGACGTCGGCGTAGAAGTCATTACTCATTGCCCATTGGATTATTAGTCAGATTTCCTCGTCGCCGCGAATAATTTCCCCGAATAGATTCGACGATTGCGTGCGGACGATGAGTGCGAACGTTCGGGCGTCTCCACGGACGCCGAAGCGTGAACGCGGCGCATAAGATGCTCCGCTTCTGCTGGTCGTCAGCGAGATTGAAATCTCGCGGTATTCTCTCTCGTCGTCTAATTAGTAAAAGTTCCGTTTTCGGAAAAACGGCGGAAAAAACAAAATCGGTTTACTCGTGAACTACGAAGTTTGTGCCATTACCATTATCGGTCTGGACCAGGCGTGTCAAACACGCGGCCCTCGGCTCGTTTTTTTATGGCCCGCGGCTACGAATAATAATGGAAAAATTAAAAATATTAATGCCGTGTCACAATTTTACTGTCTTAGATTCTTGGAGAACGGTTTGTTTGGTGATACATTATTATGCTGTGTTCTGTTCTGATCTTTCTAATTTACTATTTTGTGCCAGCACGACATGCACAAACTCGTAAATTTGCTTGTAAAATCAATTCTATGTTGAGTGGTACTTATCAATGTGTGCAACTATTTTCATTAACGAACAGTAATAAATCACCCGTTAGATCTAGATTTACCGACACACATCTAAATGCCGTGATCAAAGTGACTTAATATATCAAATGAGGTTTCTGCCGAAATTGAAAAGTCGGCGGGGTAAAAGAGACGTCAAATATCGTCCAAAAAGAATTATTAATATGCATTATTTTTGCAGTTTAAATAACACCAATCTTACGAATAATTATTATGATTTATTCAAATGTTTATTTTTTAAACTTTTTTTGATTTAATTGCATCTACTGTATTTAAAAAACGTAAAGGATAAAATTGAAAAATTTGTATCAATATTTTTTTTTTTTTAAACTTTTATGTGCGACCCGCATAGCATGGAATCGTAAACTTTTCAATATATTTGGTCCTCTTGATACTTGAAGTTTGACATGCCTAATCTGGACAATAAAAAAAAAAAAAATCAATAGTAACATATTATATCAATTTAAAATCAAAAAATTAATGTTTTACACACCGATTTAATGATTTTTGCGTGCCCTTTAATGTCGTTGAGAAATGATTGTCACTACATAATCATTAATTGTTTTACGATGTTGAAGTCGGTACCGAGTAAAACACAAAAATTTAGATAAAAATGAGATACCTCTTTAAGAGCGTTTATCTGCGTTGTACACAAATGTGCGATTTCAAAAATGACAAAATATAACGTGATATTATTTAATAATTATCGGTCGAGGCCGTTATAATAGACTCGTCATAATGGGGACAATTTCAAAATGATAAAACAGGCTATAATTACACGAAAGGAACAACAACAAATTATTCGATCGTTGTGTAATACGTTTATTTTTTGGATTTTAGTCACTTTATGTTGCTTTTGTATTTTTTTTCAAAGTCGGAATAAAAAAAAACAATATGTGTTTTATTGTTTTTAGCGATGAGAGTAAAATCAAATAAATTACGGAGTAGATCACTGGAAGTGATACGATTGCGAATCGAAAACATCTTGTAATCGACAGTATTTATTATGTTTCCCGTGTTTGTGCTGTTATTTCGCTAATGAGTTTTGACGAGTTCTTATTTTATTATACGGAGTTCCCCGGCGTATCTTTTAGTTAAATACCAATGCAATTAAAACGGTACTATCTCTCGGAGCTACACCGAACCCGACGCTAAAAGAATAATTAAAAACTCGGTTCATAAACAAAGAAGTTATGGCCGAGAATACATAACGATAAAAAAAAAAAAAAATAAATAAAAATATTTAAACATACACACGCACAAAAAAGAATCTATTAACCCCTTCCTTTTTAGAATTCCGTTTTAAATACAAAATACGCAGGAAAAATAATCTTTAAATCGTATGTGATGCCATAACACGACGATTCTACTGCGATAATGTTATATTCGACGCGTGAAGAATAACGAGAGAAAAATAACCACAGAGAGGGAGAGAAAATTTGTCGGGCGTCAACTCGGGACGCGTGGTCTGATTGTTGAAGGTTTTAAATAGGGATGGGTCGAACATTAATTTTTTCGAACTCAAACTCGAACTTGAACTACCATTTTTTCTCGAACTGTTCGAACTCGAGCTCGAACTTAAATCTGAATTTTATTCGAAATTTTTTCAAACTTTCGATCTTTAAAACATTAAAATATTTGAAAATTTAACAATTATAGCAATAATAGTCGTATTATTAACCAATAAAAATCCGATTTCAAAAAGTTGCTGGTTCAACCTTTTGGACAATAGTGACAACTAACTAGTATATTAAGACTCATCAACTTTAACTCGATAAATCTTTAAAAAAAAACAATAAATTGTAATATTATTAAGCGTGTATTTAAACAACCTTTTTTAAACATTTTTATTCTTTATTCTTTATGTAACCATGAACTGAAAGATATATTGAAAATATAAGTAAAATTTAAGTATACTTTATACTTTATACTTTATACTTTATAGTTAAAACTGTTTAAATATTACAAATTGAAAAGTGACTTTAAACTATACATTTTTAAACATTGTAATACGAAAATTCGAACATACGAAACTCGAACTAATCGAGATGTTCGATTTCGAATTCGAACTGTTTGAATTTTTTAAATGTTCGAGGTGTTCGAGAGTTCGAAGAGTTCGAGAACCCATCCTTAGTTTTAAATGATTTTGAAAATCACACACACACACACACACACACACACACACACACACACACACACACACACACACACACACACACACACACACACACACACACACACACACACACACACACACACACACACACACACACACACACACACACGCACAAATGCACAGACTGAAATCTCAAAACAATAAGTGTGTCGTACCACTGTACCAGTGACTTATGGGACTTATGTTTCCTATACGGCGCGTGAATGTACACCGAGTGCGCCGCGCCACGTAACATAATAATGATAATAATAATAATAATAATAGTAATACTGTTCTCTATTGTGTTTGTTCTATATACCGTATATACGTGCGCATAATATATCCGAGCTAGTTTTAATACGCGTACGCGCCTCATACGTGTGTGTGCGTGTGCGTGCGTGTGTGCGAATTGCCAGAAAACTTTGGGCCGGCGGTGAATGGGTCGGAGTGCCGTCGGAGGTTAACGTTAGGTTAGGCTGGCTTAATAGTTAATAACATAATACAATATCATACAGTGTGTATCACGGTGTTTTATCTTAACACGGCCCGCGGGAAGGGATTCGCGCGCGCATCCACTTTGTCCTCCTCCAACATTTGCGTAACTCGAGTAAATCATAAACACTACGGCTGCCGCCGCCGCCACTCCCCGCCGGCCGAACGTTACGCTACGTGTGTCCCGAAATTTATTCTACGTTCGTTCGCCGTCCCCCGGTCTCTTGGTCGTCATCGTCGTCGTCGTTGTCGGGGCACGACGAGTCATTCCGCGGGACCGATCTCGGAGCCTACTGGAGCGAGTTGTAATACGATTCGAACTCGCCGGTGGGGAGGCTTACACTGTCGTCGTCGTCCTGCGAGATGAGTCTAGAGCAGGGGTGGCCAACCTGCGGCACGCGTGCCTTTTGCGGCACAATTGACGTTATTGAATGGCACACTATAGCGGCAGACAAAATAACTCATAATTTTTAAATATTTTGAAATAACGATTTCCAATTTTAAATAAATCATAAAAGTCATCACTATGATATTATGTAACATTTGTGTCAAATAATATTTACAATGTTGAATAATAATAGAACATATTATATCATAGCGACACACAATCTCATAAAATATAATCCTAATAATTAGATATTTAGTATACTAATAAAAAAAAATAGATACTAAATAGATACTAATAATTAGAAATTATTGAACTTCAGAATTCAACCATTGTAAAATGTAAATATAAAGAGATGTCTGAGATAATAGAATTTTGGACATGCGTACCCGAGGAAAATTTTCCAGAACTGCATAATTTAGCGTTGAAACTGGTTTGTAGATTTGGCTCTACATATTTATGTGGAAAAAATTTTTCTCGGATGACTTTTATCAAAAATAAGTACCGTACCACACTAACAGATACTCATTTAAAAAATTTAATGCTCATTTCTTCGACTAAACTTCAACCAAATTACGAAGAGATAATGGATATCAAACAAATTCAACATTCTCATTAAATAAGTCACATTTGTCTCAATTATTTCAAAAATATTATAAAGATTATGTACATTAAGAAGTAATAAATACATTATTATATTGTTGTAAAGTAAATAATAATTAATAATTGTTATTACACTTTATTCATTTTTTTATTTTCTATTTGGCACAACATAGAAAAAGGTTGGCCACCCCTGGTCTAGCGTGTTCGTCCAGTAGTTTATCGGCGAGACGAATTTTCGGGTGCGTGTAAACGTGCGTGTTCCGAGGTAACGCGTAAATTGGTCGCCAGGGTAATATCGTCGCACGTCATTCGGGCGATTTATACAAAAAAATTTCGTCGTTTTTATGAATTTAATGTATATTGCACATCGTCAAAGTATTTAAATACTACATAAACTAGAGTACTCAATTGAGATGTTTTCGCTACTTCCTTTAAATTGTTCGTATATTCTTTGCATTTCAATTTTGCTATGCCTGGTACATGATTATGCTCAACAGATTTGATGACAGAATTGTTTTGTGTATGCATACGACCACGACAGCCAAATTCTTTGTAATCGTTACATTTCCAAATTATTTTTCATCGCTTTCTCTTTCTTTTCGGCGTATATGATTATTATAAACTAACAACTTATGATTTTTTTGACTTAAGATGTAATTCAGAGACATTTTTATATGAAATTAAAAATACACTGAACTAAATACACACTACATGTAGAACGAATTCACACTAAGCATGTCAACAGATCGTAACAAGCATTGTCGGAAATATCTTATCGCTGCTCGAAGATTAAAAAATAACACGATATTGATATGATATTATTATGATAAAATGACACGATATGATTTAGAGTTTCTCCCTATCTATATTATTACTTTTAAAAATAATGTATAATAATACGACCATATGATACGCATTTCGCGACAATTCAACTAGTGGACGTTTATTTATTTATATATTTTATCGCGACCAATTTACGTGGCGCTCATTTTACCGCGCCTAAATTACATGGAACCGTGTACCGACGCTGGGCTTGAAATTTTCACCGTGGTCGATTACACCACGAGGAATGAGATTTTTATTTTTTTTTTTTACTAAAAACTTTTAGTATAACTTTTATAGTTCAACAATTACAATATTGATTGATACAGTGATACAATAAGTGATAATTGGTAATTAATAATAATGAGCCTTAGATCGTATTTCATTAAGATATAAAGATATAATGAGGTAAGGGGTCAGGTAAGAATAAACAGAACGGAATATTAGTGTATCTATGTAATAACAGAAAATGTAACATTAAAAGTAAATTTCATAATTAATTGGTTATTATTAATTATTATAAATTAGTTATTATTTATTAAAGAAAATAATTAATTATGAAGGTTAAATTAGATAAAAATTTTGAAAGAGGAATGAGATTATAGCTGTATTTTTTTGTTGAAAAAGTTCCTTCTGGTTCACGAGGAATCACGAACTGATCGGGAATTTCGATTCGACAATAGAATTTATTTGGCTGTACCTACATCCTAACGATAGATTTTCGTAACGTATTTGGTCTTCTTCTTCTTTTTCTTCTTCTTCTTCTTCTTCTTCTTCTGGGCTTTTACAGGCCTTCAAGGCTCGTCGCCGCGACATCGTATTGTCTCCACCCCTCTCTATCGTTTGCGTTCCTTACGGTCAAAAGTTTCAAATATTATTTTTACTCTATTTATCCGTCTTTGTCTAGGGCGTCCTCTAGGTCTCTTGGTGATGGGTTCCCATTTAGTTTTGATTTAGTTATTGATCCAATCATCCTTTCTAATCGCCACACATATCCACGTGTTTGGTCTGAAATAATAGTTAGTGACAAAATAAGGACGTACCCCGCATTGTGGGGTATTCTTCGCTCCACAGATAAAATAGTGAGTGTATTGAATTAAAAAAAAAAAATTAGATTATTTCTTTAGTCAAGTGGTTCTAAGTAAAGCTTTAGAAAAAAAAAGTTTACCTATGTAAATTTTTACCGATTTTAGTTTTATTTTTGGTTTTTTTTTTTATCAAAGCCGTAAATATTTTTTTGTTTGGCAAATGAGAAATTATTTTTCCCCCAAAGATTCAAAACACGTTGTTCTATCTGTATCCAAAGTTTTATAACGATTAGATGAACTAATTTTTTTTAACAAACTTTTTAAGTTGAAAATTAGTCACTTTTGCAAAAATCGTTAAATGATTAATTATAAACGCTTTAAAAAAGAAAAAATCATGATTCATAATTTTTGAAATTTTTCAGTGTCGTTAATCACGCGTATGAATATGATCGTTGATCATATTGAATTTTCAAAACTTTTTGTTAAATATTAAACATTTTATAAGAGACAAACTTTAATAAAACAAGGTACGTTTAAAGTTCTATTTTTAACCTAAAAGTTGTCAATTATTTTTTTGAAACTTCTTTAAGAATGTAGCAATATGTCATTAATAGGATATATATTTTACTGAACATTTCAAGTTACTAGTTACAATATTTTCCGACTTCTGATTAAATAACTAAAATCGATTTGGTGAAAGTGACGTTTACAGCAATAATACAGTTTCACTAGATTTTCTGGCAGTTTTTCCTCACGTCTGGAAAAAACTGCCGAGAGGAAAGAAGAAAAATGAATTCTTTAAAGTACAATTATTCACATGCAATTTCCAACATACCGAGTGGCTGGGTGAAATGTTTGGACTACTCTAACTACCCAAAAGAGTGTTTAAAAAAAAAAATAAATAAATAAATAAATAAATAAACATCATTGTAAAACCAATAAACTCTTCGCTTCATTCAGAATCTAAAATCAACTTGGTTTATTATCTAACCACTGGTGTGAATTATAATGTTATTTAAGAATTTATTGGAAAGCGCGGACAACACACACACACACCTATTAAAAGATATTTCGTGGAATAATGAAACTTGTGTGTGTGTGTGTGTGTGTGTGTGTGTGTGTGTGTGTGTGTGTGTGTGTGTGTGTGTGTGTGTGTGTGTGTGTGTATGTGTGTGTGTGTGTGTGTATTTATGAAGTGAAACAAACGCTTACACGCGGGTATTGTGTGTGAGATGAGTTCAAATTCGTGTATTTATTTTGTCCCAATGGTGTTTAACGTGAGATCGCAGACAGCTATTGCAGCCGTCTAAATAAACACCGCGCTGACGTATAATAAATACGCGTTTACGTTTATCCACAGAGCTGTGCTCGGAGTGGATAAATAAAGAATAAAAGTTTCTAATTTTCAAGTGGCGAATATAAATTGCGTGTATCGGAAGGAACAATAACTGTGTTGCGATTAAAGGAAACAAAACAGGAATCGACTCGACGTTGTTCAACGAGACGTTGTAATTTTATTTTTATTTTTCTTCTACATCTTCTCCTCCGCCGCGAACTCCACATTATACGTTCTCCGGAGCGTTTTAGTAATGTTATTTCTGCTAAGTTAGTTGCGATGATTGGTGTTGCTTGCCGCGACTTCTTTTTCCCCGGCGTTATAAACGCACTCGTAATCGCCACTAATTTAATTGTCCTCGGAGAAGGACTACGTGAAAACCCGACTTTTTCCTTTTCTCCTATAAATCACGAAATATGTTTATTTCATTCGTGCGAAACGCGAACTATTTCTATACACCGCGTTCGTCTTAACTTAGTCCTTGAATCAGGTGAGAGAATATGCATTTCTCCGTCGAATAAATGTTTTCTGATTTTTATTCAAAAGTGAGATTCAAGTCGTTTAGTTTTGTCTGGCGTATGAAAAAAAAAAAAAAAAGTTTGCGTCGTCCACGTTTCAAACGTGTTGTTAAACGCAGGTCGTTATTTCCGTGTTTTCGTCATGAGCTGTTCGATCGAATTACCGAAAACATGAAAATTATCGAATTCCAAGACGCACTCATAAAAATAAATAATCTAACAAAAAGCCTCTGGCAAGACTAGTGGGAGGGGACTTCAAATACAAATAAACTCAAAGAAATTAAACCATCAACCGATCCTTGGAAAACATCGCCACCCTCATCCGGGCACGAAGAAGTAGTAATCACAAGGACCCGGATAGGACACTCTCGTCTAACACACTCGCACCTCATAACAAAAGAAGATCGCCCGACCTGTGAACTCTGTGACAAAGTGCTGACGATCAAACACATCGCACTAGAGTGCCACAAATTCAACAGCTCCAGACGAATTCTTGGAAACCCATTAACGATGAAACAAGCACTTGGCGAAGAGAACTCCAAAAATATATACAATTTTTTCAAAATATAGGCTTATCAGAACTAATTTAAAAAAAAAAAAATGTACACATACTTTATAAACATCCTTTATTGTTAAAAATAATGTAATCCCATAGTTTTAAGATCTTTACTAAATTTGCATTATTATTTTGTAATTATGACAGGCTAATGACCTTAGAAGTTGAAGCCTTATTAAAAAAAAAAAAATAATAATCGCCGAAAACCAACTTTTCACGTTTTTGAAACGAACATTTCGAATAGATATTTATCGATCACCGTTATTAGTGTATCGAAACGTAAATGCAACACACTAGATTCGGCAAGAGTACGATTCTCTCAACCTCTTGTACTCGAGGTTACGAAACGAGGAAACACCGACCGAACACGATAAGTCATGCGATACCATCTCGTAGTTTCCCCTGTTTCCTCAGCTGTACGCGGTCATTTTTAACCCTTACCAACCGCCACGCCGCACCTGTGCCACGTGCCGGTAATTTCCAAAGTCGAAAGTTATCGAATCGTATTTTCCATTGTAGTCGTCGTGCCGCGGTAAAGACCGAACGGTTTATCGTGTTCGCGTGGTAGATAATGAAAACTGATTTCGAATATTTTTCGGTTCGGTCTGTATTTTTTCGCGTATAGCTGCATCGAGAGTCTCCGAATTTTCGTTCCGAACTAAAATAAGTTAGTAGCTAAATAGACGAATAAACAATCATATTATATTATGTCGTGACTCGTGATAATAACTACGGTAAACCACGTATTGTATTTTCAACAATCGTTTGTCGACAGTCGACGAAGGCAGTGCATGGTGTGCACATGTACTTACTAGTTATATTTTATAAAAATAAAAAAAAATATGGAATATATTAGTTCTTCGGATGATGAATGGAATTCAATTTTTATTAGAGAGCCCCATCTTTGAATCGCGGAAAAGATATTGGGTGCATAGACTTTGGCAACGACGACATGATAGTGGCGTATTTCAAAATCTGTGCACTGTTTTAGAATAAGTACCCATCCAAATTTTGTAACTACTTTCGTATGATTATATTTTAATGCCATAAAAAAACGATTTGACATAATATAAAATTTAATTATAATCAATATAAAAAAAATTAAAATATTAAATTAATCACGATATTTCATTTATTGATCGGCGTCTCAAATCAAGAGCACCAACATATACATAAAATAGTACCGCTGATTTTCGCCCAAAAAAGTGAAACGGGTTTGAACGGTTTAAATCCGAACCAACCTGAATTTCGGTTCAATACAAGTGTATGCACTCAGATATTATAAAACCGGCATTTTGATTTTTTTTCGATTCGGTCGGTTCGGCCGGTTCGGGTCTAGTGTATGCGTGGCTTAACGGTCAGTTCATAAATGTGTATAGTGTTCGGTAAACGACACGAGTGTTGTTCCCGCATTCGGCGCCACTACTCGTCACTCGACTGGTACTCGAAAATAACATCACCGGTCTGAGCTGAGGAAATCCGAGTCGAATACCGTCTCCGCTACGCGTGCACGCGCATTTTCACCCCCTCCCCCCCACTCGGTCCGTCGATGCGTTTTCAGGGTTTATCCTTGTATTTGGGTTTCGTGGCTTTATTACGCTTGTCACATTCCTTTGTCCGGTGCAAAAATTACTATCAGAACGATCATTAAAAATCATAGTATTCAACGGGTAGTGGTTATGCATGAAAATACAAAAAAAAAAAAAACCACGCCTCCGTTCGCTTATCTTTTGCACATAGTGTTCTGAGAGTGCTTACGGAAAAAAACCCGTTCCAGTTTTATCTCTCCTTTTCTCTGTTCTTACAACAGGAATCGTCTATTAAATTCTTAAATGATTTTTCAGATTCTAAAATGAAAATGAGAATATATTAGTTTTTTTAAATTAGGTATATATCTATAATATAAAAATGAATCGCAAAATGTGTTGGTAAGCGCATAACTCAATAACGCCTGGACCAATTTGGCCAATTCTTTTTTTTAAATGTTCGCTGGATGGTTTTTACGGCGAGAAAAATCCGAGTAATTTCTGGGAAAACCCTAAAAACAGCCCTTTTCTTTTTAAAAACAGCCCTTACTTTAATGTGGATAATATATTATTGATCGTCTCTATGGCAATTTAATCACTGGTCAAGAACATCATCTATGGCGGTCGTATATTTGTAAGCTCTCTGTTAATGAACAATTGAAATTTTAACGATTTGGTAGATGAACAATTTACAATGCCATTACATTTTTTATTCATTATTCGTGTATGTATATTATTATTATTATTATTATTTACCTATTTCATAAAGACGTATATTTTTGTTTTTAACTCCGAGAAAGTGTTATAATATTCATAGAGATATATACGATGTATTTACGATGTGTTTCGAGTTATATGTACGATTCATTTTCCAACAGTAATTTCTTATATTAATACATATTATATCGTTAAATATTACGTTTAACTTAAACTCATATTTTCTTTGTGGATACTTGAACTGCCTGATTTTGGCATAAAATATGTTTAACACATTATTTTATACATAATTATATTAAATAACAAATACATAATTTATATAAATTTATATTCGATATACCTCCTATAAGACGAAGCAATTTAGGTAGAAGAACCCGAAATGCTACAAACCAAACTAATCAACCGATAAAATCATACTGCGCAAGAACGTGACGACCAAAATGAACATGAACGAATTCGGATATCACAAACGCGTGGAGCGCGAGCGCGACATTCAACTAATAATCGCTCAAGTTTTTTAATCGAGCTGCTTTCAGTTACGATGTGTCAATTGACTACAGTTACTACCAAAGTGTTGCTATTGGATCTACGAACGCGGTCCGCTCACATTGTAAGGCACTGAAATACAAAAATGAAGCCAATGGATTGTGTTGCGCAAATGGCAAAGTGAAATCGATACCGTTGGATCCACCAACACAGTCAATGTACTCATCAGTTTCAGGAAAAGGAACAAATTCCATACATTTTTTGACAAATATCCAACAATATAACAATTGCTTTCAAATGGCTTCTTTTGGGAAAATAAATGTAGTTTGGAAAAATTTGGTGTCCCGAATAGCAGAAGAAGTATTAAAAAAGAATAAAAAATTAAAGAATCGACTGTTAAGCGGTACGAAGTTCGCAGGGTCAGCTAGTATATATATATATATATATATATATATATTTATAGTTTTTAGCACTGTTTTCCGTTAGTACATCTCGTCTCACGTTCAGGTAATCTCTAGATAAAAAATCGTATTAAAAATTCTCGAAGAGTTTCTAATTGCCGAGAATAGATGTGAATTCAAGGGGAGGACGCGAATAGACGAGATAGATCAAATGCACATTTATATTTTTCACTTTTTTTCTTTTTGTTACTTTATTCCAAATGTACGTATTACACAGCTATAAACAATCGTTAAAGCATCATATTTTAATGTTCATAATTATTTGTAGTAATAATTTTAAAATGCACGGGGGTGATTTTCTCTTGTAGATCCGTACCTGGTTGCGAAAAATTACCGACAAATTGAGTGGAAACGGTGAAATGCGCCGTAAACGTGACTTTTATTAAATTGATTTTAGTAATTTAGTCCAAAATTAATATCGCTGAAAACTTTACATTTTATCCATATATCAACTAGACTCTCACAAAAACATTTTTAAAATAAATTTCACCAACTTTGAGTTTAATATAGAACTTTGAATATGCCTTGTTTTCTTCAAAAACTTTTTTAGTGGTTTCCTCAGGCCTGTAGGTAATCATATTACATTTTTATTTATTTTTCGTATCTCATTAAATTTGCTTATTAGACTGTTTGAAGTGTAAATTAAAATGTTATTTCATTCATAAAAATTACGATACTTGATATTTACGTTTAAATTCCTCTGTGTACGAATTTTTCTTTTCCGCGATTCTTTTATTTTTAAAGGAAGCGATTTCATGTTTTGTTTTTAGTAAAAAAGACTCATCGTTCTTTTACAACGTCCTTCTCACGATTGCGTAACGTTCTGATTATTAAATATTTAAATTTTAGTCATGTAAAACAATCTGTAATGTATTGAGTGTTCGAGTCAGTATACTGTGTTTAAAAAACAACTTTTTAAATTGTAAGTGTATTTATAATAGCATTGAATCATTTTGTTTCTTAACAACCGTCTTCCATTTCGAATCGACAATTATTTGTTTTCCCCAAATTAACAAACAATGAAATACAAATTAACCGGACGGAAGGACGCGTTTGTGTCATTTTTTTTATTTACTTCGTTCTCTGTATACTATAACAAACATGTCGGTGGTTTAATCGTTATAAATTACAAGATGTAATTTTATTGCTGGGTTTTTCTAAAGCAAAAAGCAATTTCTCGGAAAGTCAATCGATAAAGTTTATTTAAACATCTATTTTGTTCGAAAGAGGGTTTAGTAATAATAATAATAATAATAGTAATAATAACAGGAAATATAAAAAAAAAAATATCATTCTGGTTAAGTAAATGCGGATTATTTTTAATATAGGTGAAACGTAAAATAGATTACAAAAATGAGTACTTGGTATTAAGACTTCCGATAAAAATGGTATGCTTTAAATTCAGTGTAATTAAATTTAGGGTGTGTAAGTAGGGTAGTGTAAGGGATAACTGCGCAAAATATAATATTATGCATACCTTAGTTTATTTTACATACGCGTTTAATTTAGAAGTTGATTTCACTTTGATTTAAGTCTTTATGTACAATGTAACAACATGTACGAGTTTGGTCTCAGAAAAAAAATCTATTCAATATGGACAAATTAGCAAAAAATGTGGTTTCGTAAAAGTTTCATAGATTGTTTTAATAACCGTTGTTTGTTTTTTATAAAGTCAAGCATTTACGTTTTATTTATTCGACATAGCACCAATTAAAGTTTAAAATTGTCAATTTTAAAGTACAATTATTTAGATGTTACTTAATAACCATTTGCATAGTGATAAATATTATGAATTTTCGGAACTTACTTTGTGTCTTACTTAAACAAAAAAAAGTTTTTGTAAAAGAAAAACAAAATACGTTCTTTGTAAAAAAACATTCAGTTATTTGTATTAATTTATCTGAAAAAACTTATGGGAAAAATAACGATGGACTCGTCATTATATCATATGGTGATACATTTTTAGATTTCAAAAAAAATATTTATAATATGATTGCAGCTAGTAATTACCAATCGTATACTCATAAAAAAAGTTCAAAATCAGAAAAATCATTTTCACTTGAAATACAGCCATTCAGCGAGTTTTCACTCATGAACAGGGTGTCTCACCAGTATTGTTCCAGTAGTGTAACTCAGCAAGGTATTAAGTGGTCTTTTTTTACAATGTTTTGTAAAATGGCATTTTTTTTTTCAAAATTCACCACGAAAACTCAAACTTGAAGAGTCTTCATAAACAAGAATCGGTTGGCATAATAATTTATAATTTAATTTTAAACGAAAACGAGTTTCGAAAACGGTTGCCAAGCAACATTTAAACACAATTGAATTAACTAATAATATGTCGTTGAGTTTTTGGGTTGAAGTGCGAGTTTGGTATAATACTTCGTTTGAAAATTACAATAATTTAACTGACATCTAGATTGGGAAACTCGAAGAAATACATATTTACGTAATCTCATAATGCATCTGGTATTAGACTGTAACAGTTTTTCACCGTCTGCTTTTTTAAGCTATTGCATAGCTTTTATCGCGGGCTTTGAGCGCGGCGACTGAATCAAGAAATTCCGTAACGAAAAAAACCTAACACGCATTTTTTTTTATGTATGGTGACATTTTTTCTTATCGAAATACTGATCGATAAGTTTCATCCAGCAACTATTTGGAACGGAAATTTTGTCGAGATGGTACTTTTGAGAGCTCATTTTCCGAATTTCTCAATAGTTTTTCCAAGTGTGGGCGATAGCTACCGAAATATTGACAAAAAAGGGGGAAAATGCAGAATTCTCGATTTTCGTGAAAACTATTTTAGTTTTTTAGCCATAACTACATCAATAATGGAGCTAGGAACTTGACAATTTTACTGACTACTAATACTAGTCACGCGCAAACTCAATTACAATTTCAAAAAGATTTAACAACTCTTGAATTATATATTGAACTTGGAAAATATTGAAAATTTATCATTTTTCGGAAGTTTTTTCTTCGTAAAATTTAAACCTTTGGATATTCAGAGCTGAAAATTCAATACAATAATAATCATAAGTATTTCTACCGATGATGAAAAAATATCGAAAATCGATAGTCACAGTGTTTTTTTACAATCGTTTACAATTTGCATTTTGACGAAATTTCTTATTTTTACATCAAATTACACACTTAAACGCACGAAAACGTTGATGAAAATGCTATGTAATAGCTTTATCGCGGCAGTTCCCGAGTGCTACAGGTTTTTTTTTTTTGTAAGTTTTTAAGCACTACGTGTTAAATTTTTACGAACACACCGACGTTTAGATACTTAAGCCGTTAACTCAATAACAACGTCACTAAATGCATTAGAAAATTGATTTAGCTGAAACGTTATTTATTATTTTGGCTTACTTCTACATAAACGACCAAATTAATTCGTGTTTAGAAAATCGTAACATAGAAAGTTGTTGCGCCACCACGACGCATCGTTTCCACTGCATCCGAGACGAATTGTTGATTGTATTTTATCGGAATCAACCCCGAACTGAATTTTCTCCCTGGCAACGTTCCACGGATTTATAATATTGTTTCTCTGATAAAATATGTTACAAAATAATTCTATCAAACAATGTTCAGAACTCCATTAGCTCGCATTGAGCGTTTAACGCTTTATACCTACGTTATACAGTGTGTTCAACGATTTAGGAAACATGAAGTATTTCGAATCAGTGTTATTGAATTTGAATTGATTTATTTTTTCACTGCATAAAATCACACGAATTTTATTAAAAAAAAAAAAAAAAAAAAAAAAAACAAATTTGTAATCTTTTTCGTCTAAGCATGCACAGAAAAAGAAAATGTTATTGACTGCCAGTTCTAAATTTATATGTATTTCAAATATTTATTTATTGAAATGAGTATATTATGATTTATAAGTTGATTAGTATTGAAATAATTTTGGTTATAAAAGTGAAACCATTATGTGTTGTTTTCCTATTTTAAATTAGAATTCTTTTAATTAAACAATAAATATGATATCGTACAAATTAAATCACGAATTTATCAGTAAAAAAATATAAAAAAGTGTAGAATATGTGAAATTATAACAGAAAACAATTGTTTAGTTTAAAATCGAAGTTATAGTGTGCACGAATTTTAGTAAACAGCTCTATAAAAGATAACATACTGTAGTTATGCCAGTATAATTATACACAATACGTCCAGACAAATCAAACGAAATGATAAAACAATTTTTAAATCGTAAAAGACGAGACAAATAAGAATCGTATAAGTTGATATTTTATGTCATTCTTATTCAGCTAATTTTTAATACAGAAAAACTATATTCATTTGAATCGTACGCGAAACCAAATTTAATTCGATTCTTAACCTTAAGGTTGATTGTGAATTTTCAAAAAAAAAAAATTGTGTTTTTCTGCGCACACGCAGACCAAAACGATTAAAAATTTGAATTTTTCAAAACCAACCGTTATGTTATGACTAGAGTCCGGATTTTTTTTGCAATTTCATATTTGTAATGAGTGAATGCAGTTCGATGACAGTAAGAAATGTGGACGATTTGTGTAACAGATGATGCATAGAAAAAATTTATTTTACATATAAATGCATATTTCAGAGATGATGGCATATTTTAAAATTTTTGCGTATTCAAGCATATTTGGTACCTATAAAAGTATTAAAGTTTATAAAACCGTGTTTTTTTCTTTTAATTTCTTTATTTTGTATCTTTATTCAAAAATATTAACCAAAGAAATGGTATAAGAGGATTTAATATGATTTTATTTATTATTTTTTACTATTCCTAATTAAAATATTTGTTTTATTTGTTGAATACATTTTTAAATATTTACTATTCCTCAACCAATATTGTAAGTTGATGTCTGCAATCAAAAAATTAAGTAACCTATCTAATTTAGTTGAATTATTAATTATGAAAAAAATAAAAAAAATAACAAAAACATAATTAAGTGCATAAAAATTATGCAAATAAATGCATATATGTTGGGCAAGAGTATATTTTTGCATATAATTAAAAAAAATAAGAGCATATCAAGTGCATATTTCAAAGTTTTTAGATGCATAAATGCATACTATTTTAGGCTTTTTGAGTGCATACAAATCCGGACTCTAGTTATGACATTTAGGCGTGCGATAAATACAAATCTGAACCGGATTCGGTCGTGCGTAATAAATATTTCGTGTCACCATAATTATCGGTTATACGATGTATCTCCACGAGGGTTGTTCGACGGATGTCGACGAGGCGACATTGTCCAGTCGACGGTAGAGTCAACGAACGTCGATGGTTTTCGAAACGCAAAAGATAGACTTTAGCCGCGCGCGTCACAGAACAACGATCGGAACACTGCACGGACGGACGGATAACGTTTTTTTGTAACGCCCTCCCGCCCAGACCTCGATCTCGTCTCCTCACGACCTTCAACTATCGAACGGAGAAAATAGCTCGTAATAAAATGTTAATAACGCTCGCTAGATATCATGCCCGGGGCGCATACCGAAGCGTGTGCACGGCGAGTGTATTATATTCGTATGTATATAATATATATACTGCACGCAAACCGAGAAGGTAGCGCGAAATGGAAGTGGGGTAGAGCATCATGAAAAATGTATTTTTTTTCTTCTTTACCGCTCACGAGACTTTGTTAGAGACTATAGCTCTATTTTCAAAACGTGTTTTAGGTTCGAAAATCAAATTTTGTTACGGCCCTGTGGAAGATTTGCACACCCGCCGTCGCGCCGGTGGCCTAAAGTAATATGAATAAAAACGTTCGGTAAAGGCAGAAACAGGTGCGTCGTCCGATAAATAATTGTGTTTTATCAATCGCAAACATTACCACCTTGAAACGTTTCAAGTACACCAAATTATATCGGGTTAACCAGTGCTCGAATTCCTGGGCAGGGGGGGCAGGGGGACGTAGTTCTATTTGATTTTTTTAATATTTTGAGCGCACCCCTTCCTATTATTTCAATTGGAACGGGAGGGACGGAACGGTTTTTCATTTAATAATGTAGTAATTTTGTAAATTTGTAATGAATAAGACATTCAAATTTTAATTTTGATTTAATGAATTATTTTATTGGTTGACTTCGAGACCGATGTTTTTTATCTCTTTATCAGTATTATGCTGGTTGGTTAAACCGATTGAAACAATCTTGTGATATTATAACATAATCGTAATAATCGTTTTATTTTGGTGCAATATTTGTCTTAGTGATAATATATAATATGATAAATATACATATCAGTTTTGTTTTTACTATTATACCTATTGTCCTACTCGATCGGAGACTAACTTATATTTTAAATTTATATTTATACTGTAGTTAAATTTTGTAAAATATGGAATGCAGTTTTGAAGATGGGTCGTTGGGGGGTGTGTAACGAGTTTGTCGTGTGAAGTCATTGTTTACGATCGTTTGAATGTAACGTGAACACTTGTAACACTAGGTCGCTGTAGACGTTAGTGGTTTTTGATTTTTACTTGTGCCGTTTCAGTCGGAGTTTGAATAAATATACTTTACGTCACCAACACACAATGCGGTGTTGATGAATTGATCGAAATGCACGATCGTTTTCATTCAATAGCTATATATTTTGACGTTTGGCGAACATAGCAAAGATGGGCTTTCGTGACATGTCGCAATAACATTAAAGTAATAATATTCACAATGTAATTTTAAAATGTTGGTGTAGGGTGATTTTAGTTTTACCCCTCTGTGGAAGGAAGATAATGCGTTTGGGTATATTTTACTCGTGTATATTATGTGTGACATTTGTTTTGTTCTCACCGATTTTCCGCAAGAACCATAGGTGAAATTCGGGGTTAAGGGGGCTGGGTTTTTTTATTATTTTTTTTTGTAAAACCTTGAGTGGTTACGCTTTTCATGCCTTGATTTTTGGGAACTACAATTGATTTAAAGGGCAAAGCCGCTTCTCCGAGCTCCTCGATTTGCGTCTATAAAGTAAACTATAAGCGGATTCCCATTTCGGTGAAACGAAAACCAAACTAGTTTTCTGAGCTTTCCGGAGTGGTTTTAGCTAGGTTTCGGTAAGAATATAATATGGCGTGGGAACTCATGATTCAGTTGATTTGATGTAATTGAGTGATTATCGTTAGAATCACGCAGGAATTCTGACTCACGAAAAAGTTAAAAGTTTTTTTTTAATTGTTAATAAAAGCCATAGGTATTCCAGAGTCGGGATTTTTTGTTATTTGATAATTTGAATATTACCTCTGACACTCGTAACTCACCAGGCGTTTTGAAATGTATTCTCGGAATTTTTTCTCACGTAAAATTATATTTTTATTTCATAGCAGAAGATTGTGTATATTCTCTACTTTTGTAAATGGTGATCATTAGTTTCATAACTTCCGAAAAACATCTAGTAATTTTGTAAGAAATAGGTTTCAAATGTTTTTTTCCAAGTTTATCACGTTTTACAAAGCGTTAGAAGAAAAAATAATGTAAGATGATTCTGAAGGCAACACCGATTATTCGTGTGTTGCAGCACGGTCGAATAATCACGTTGTTTTTATTATGGATTTATTCAATCGGTATAATGATTGTAAAATATATTTGATTTGTTTTCAGCATTCGTTACAATTCGTTTTGCACTCGGTTTAACGAATACTATAGTAACCGTTTTGGAATTTGGCGACGAGTGTTCGTTTGACCGCGGAAAGAAAAGTTGTTTCTCGAAAACAGCGTAGTAAACGCAAAAATTAATTTGAATCAACATTTCTTGGCAGTCGATACCGTGTAAATTCATTTGGATGAGACATCGTTTTAGTTTGAAAATAACGAAACTTATTACTATAATCGTTTGGAACTTCCTGCAGATTAAATGTGTATGTGTGCGTGTGTTTTAAATGTGAGTAATGGTGGTACGGATTGAAATCTAAAATATTTGTAGTTGATTTAATTAAATTTTGTTGGTTTCACTCATTTGTACAACAATTTCAACTATTTTTCAATTTTCGTTTTTGTAATTTTATAATTTTTTTTTTTTTTGTAACGAATTCATACAAATTCCATATGACAACATTTTAAAATTTTAAACAAGTCTTAAATAAGCTAATAATGTACATCGCAGTCAAATGTAATCGATGTTACTGTGTATCTATAGTCGTATAGATAGAATACGATAATATCGTCGTAAATGAAATATACTCTCGTCGGAATAAACTTTTTGAGATATTATAAGACTTTATCGACTATGAATCATAGATGATTTGAATTTGAAAATTGAATAAAAAAGAATCACTGATAGTCGAACGCAATGACGTTGATAGTAAACGTCGGGATCGTTATGGTAATTTTTTTTTTCAGAATTTAAACATAATTGAAAATATGAAATAATTATTTATCAATTATTTCTTCGAAGTATACTGTGAACTACAAATGTTAAATGAAGAGGATAAATTAATAGCAACTAATGGAACATAATATAATTCAGAACGAAACGATGTTATTTTTTAATACGATTTTTAAATTTTTCAAATACAATTTTCGATATTTTCTATTAATGTGATACTGCAATCAGTAGTTTTACTTGTTTATTTTACTACTACAACACCTGCGTTCATTATTATTACAATAATATTAGTACATAATAATATAATGGTCACATATTCAAAATGTTCACGGTTAATTACATAAGCCACATTGTTTCGGTCGTATATTGGTTTAGATATAACGATAAGTGTAGCTTTTTTATTTTTACTCGTTGAAAACAACGTGGTGCTGAAGTTTTTTTTTGTCAAATAATTACAGTAAATGTTGTTTCAGTTGAATTCGTCATTCCCCTTCCCCCTAACTGTACTTTTGAGGCTCGGTGCAGTCATGTAAAATGGTCGCCAAACGTATTTCGAGCGAAAACCACACGTAAATAACATCGCGTACACATCGCACATATACGTAAATACAAAAGTTTTGATCTAATACGAGTTCGATTTTCTAATTAGCGTAGGTGTATGGATTCCACGTATTTCGTACACACGATGACATAGTTCGACATTGTGTAGAAATTGCATTGATGTTAACCAGTAGGTTTTTACTTTTAGAAGTTGAGAGAAGATATATTAAGCTCTGGTCTCAATAGTTTTTCAGGCGACCGAAAAAAAGCATAAAATGGACTAAAAAAAAAAAAATGCAAAATTTGCCATAAACGACACTTTCATTAAATCGAATTTAATGATTTCGTCATTACGCTAAAAATCATGACGCTGGAAACTTGAAATTTTCACCATACATTATTGACGTAAAATGTTTCAAGATTCCGAAAGAAAATCAAAAATCATGACTTCTGATTTTTTTTTTATAAGCGTTTAAGTAAATAATTTTACGATTTTTACTTCATAAACTGTTTTACATTAATTTTCAACTTCATCGATGTATTTGTAGACATTTTTCAACCTAAACGGTATATTTTATTTCTGAAGGTTTTTTTTTCCTATTCTTGTTATTTTCTGCCAACGAAAATCCAACAGTGCGTCACTTATTTTCAAAATATGCAGTAACATAATGCACAGCTTGAAAATATGACGATTCATACTTATAAAGATGTAAACATGATCTGTGTTCAAGAACGTAGTGATCGTAGACGGTTAGGATAAAAGATAACGATATCGAGAACAGACACTACAACTATGTTGTGTGATAGGCACACGAGTTTAGTTGCCTCAGTGATATCGTCGACAAACGAGTATAACGGCGGCGAATCGTTTGTTTTCTCGATGAAAGTAATGCCCTCCGCACACTACGCGATTCACACGGGACGAAATTTTTACCACGTGCGATATCCCAGCACTGTGAACGGGGTACTCCACTAACGACGCAATTTGATAACGACGTGATCGCGACGCGACTGCGACAGTGCTAGTCGCCCGACTATCGTATCGCGCAAATTGCATACGATTTCATTATTTTATTTTATTATTTACGTATCACCGCACAATCGACTGAATATCGTTTCGTGTCGGTGGACCTAAAATCACTTGAATCGTTCAAATCGCGTATGTCGCACGTATCGCATTTCAGTTGCGTCGCGTGTGAATCGCTTAGTGTTCGGAGGGCCTTAGATTTTAATTGAAAAAACAAAAATTTATGTTATTTTTTTTACTCGTGATTTTTCACCCCTCTCCCTACACTAGAACCATGTTACTCCGGGATAATATTTCATCCGGGATGAAAACCGCAGGACATTAATGTAATAATATGAAATATGAATACATTTTATATTTACAGTCGATTCATGGTTATGCGCATAGTGGGAGAGAGAGAGAAAGAGAGAGATAGATAGATAGAGAGAGAGAGAGAGAGAGAGAGAGAGAGAGAGAGAGAGAGAGAGAGAGAGAGAGAGAGAGAGAGAGAGAGAGAGAGAGAGAGAGAGAGAGAGAGAGAGAGAGAGAGAGAGAGAGGGAGAAACGAAACTAATTTTTAACTATGCGGAACACTGGAGATTAAAAATAAAAAGGAAAAATTGAAATTAGATTTTGATCACAATGTAGGAATAAAACTTGATATTTTTATCATTTCCTCTACTGTGCGGAAAACATTGAATTTTAGATATGTGTTTATTGATCACTGTTATCCGTGGCTTCTTTTTATGGAATTTGTCGATAAAACCGAAGAATTTATATTCAATTTATTTATTCGTTTTTGTTTGGTCGCCATCGCAAAATTAATGCGAATAAGGCGTGCAAAATCGGTTAGATTAGAAAAACGATTTTTCACCCAGACCAAAAACATTATTTGTGTTGAAAAGTATCGATGAAAATCATTGTTTATTGCCGTTCACCTTTTTCGTGACGTTTTCATGTGTGATCACCGTTTCTCGTAGTTAGTAGGTAAATTATTTGTTTTTGAAAAAAAAACCTGTTTTGATTATATTTTTATCTTGAACGGACAACGTGAACCGTGATTCGAGCTGATAGTATAATACTCGAAATCAGCGTGTCATTAGTGAAACCAAACTAAGCTTTAAGTTCAACACGGGCAAAGGTTTGTACGCACGAATTATTCGAAAACGGACTGTACCGCTTTATGAGTTAACGAGAATCTTTTTTTTAAAGTTTTTTTTCCGAGTTATATCACGGATGTTATGACGGTTTAAAGTGGACTTCTTATTTTTTTTTCTCCACTCAGAAGTTTAACTTTCCGCGTTTTACTGGGATAAGTGATATGCTTGAAAAACGTCTGTGGACGCAAAGACGTTTAAAAAGATACCGGTGTACGGTTTTACCTTTTTTTTTTTTTTTTTTACATACGATACCTACGACAAATTAATAAAGACGTGCAGGATAAATTACTTTTATATGAATTCCTTGTTTTGACGTTAACGTGTCTGAGATTGTTTTTGATAAAATATTTACTACAGTCTTGTTACAGCACGGCACGGAAATGCAGACATAATATTGTCGTACATCTACCAGAGTCGGTGACATTGAAAGGACGTTTAAAAACACCATCGCGTAGAAATCGAGAAGCAAATTTTTTTCCCTCGGTCGATTCTCAAAAACGAATGCAAAGTAACGGTATCCGTCATAAATTTTATCGTAGGCGCGCGTGTGTTGCGCGTATTACAACGGCCGTCGGAACTTTCGGGAAAGCGATGCGCGTCTAAGAACGGTCCAAGTCCTCTAATACACTCATCGTCTATCGAATCGAGTAAAGTTTTTGTTAAAAAAATTGCCGGGCCCGGTTTCCGAGATAGATTTTGTTTTCATTATACGATCTCGAGGGGACCGGCGGGTGATCGATGGATGGAAAAAAAGAGTGCCGTTTGGAGTCCATTGTAGATTTGTTGTGTGCCATCAAAATTAGAACCGATCGAAGCCACTCGTATAGACCGTACGCGTGATACTAAGTTTAAGCTGTATAAATAATCATCTATGTCCGTTGAATATCGCCCCCGGAAAAATTGAAGAATAACGATTTATCGTTAAATTGAATTACTTAAACCGCCGCTTTGCGAACACTTCGCTCAAACCGGAACACTAGTCGTAGATGAGATTGTGTGTGTCAAAGCGAGAACGTCTTGAAAACAAAACGCGTGCTTCATAATTTAGCCAATAGAGTCTACAAAACCAGATGTGACGTAGTCTGAAGCAGGCCCGTCGCTAGGGTACAAGCAAGCCATGCGTTGCTTTAGGGCGGCAAAATATTTTAAGGAAATTGAGGCGGCAAAATTAAATTATTGAATGTTCAAAAAATACTTCTCAAGGTAAAAAAATCTTGAGTACATTTACAGTTATCAACTTTAGAAAATCTATCTTAATATCGCGACCAGTTTAAGTATCGTTCTTATGACTCCAGTGACTGTAGCGTCTGCCGGAAGAAGTTTTTTTAAACTGAAACTTACGAAAAGTCATTGAATTTTATCCATTGAAGCAAAGTCGGCACAAACTTAAAAAATTTAGTACGAGATTCAGCAACAAAAAAGGCAAGAAAAATTAATTTATAATGCCGCACTACAATATTTCAAAAAGGTATTATAATTATTATAAATATTTTGCTCATTTTGATTTTTATTCAAACAAATAGTACCTATGTATATGATGTATACTCGTGTTTTATTCTAATTTTTTTTAAAGTTGTATATTTATTTATGGTTTTTTCAAATTCAAATTTATGAACCTACACATTGACACAAATTTGTTAATTTCAATATTATTCATGTACCAATTTAATTTAGTATTTAAGAGCAGCATTCAAATTTTCGCTTTAGGGCGGATGATATCTTACGACGGGCCTGGTCTGAAGCCGGTGAGTAGCTGTTAACAAGTTTCGTCTGTACCCGTATCTATCTAACCGATACACGTCGCAGCCATGAAATATCGTGTAAATTATGAAAATATAAAAACGAGACATGTTTGAAAACAAAATTATCTCGTATAAATTATTTTTCGTGAACGTTCAAATCGATTGTAGATTTTCGTTCGGTATGCGTTCGTTGGTATTACCACGACAGACGTATGCAGAATTTGAATTCAATAAATTAATAATATTAACATTGAAACTGAAGGGGTCCGTGCAAGAACCGGACAACTCCACTTTTTGTCAAAATCCGGTTTTAATTGAATTAATGCGGCAAAAAAATGACTAGTTTATCGGTACAAGAACGAGACAAATCCAACGACCCGTATAGGAAATACAACGTATTCGGAGTTGTCTTTTTTTTTTCGTCAAACAAACAATGTAACTCCGGAGCTATCAGGTTTTTGCCACGATTGTTGTCAACACTGTATCGGCATAATTTTATCTGATTTAAGGTGCTATTATTATATCATAATGTCATACCATCATATTATTGACTCGTTATTACTTATAATTAATAAATAATTATTAGAATATTAAATAATAAATTATATTTAGTTATAACTTTTAAGTGTTACACTGTTTATTGTTATATTATATTTTATTAAATTTTAACTGTTTCAAAACTGTTAAACTATTTTTTTGAAACTTAAAAATAGTTTTGTTTAAAGAAACTATAAATACGGATGAAAAGTTTACTAACGAAATGTTGGAGTTGGATTCATCGACATCGTCGGATGAAATATTTTACGTTGACATTGCCGATCCTAATTTCGTAATCGGGGCTCATATTGATTCTGATTTAGATGGCATTCTTTGTCTGAATAGTGATTTTCATATTATAATCTGATTTATAGTAATAATATAATAATATTGACTTATTAATAAATATATCTTTAAGTAGTAAAATCTGTATTATATATTATAATGATATGGATGAGTCAACATTTAAATTTCACAAGTGATTATGAAGAGTACGTCATACAAATTTACGTTCAGGATAAGAATTAGATTTATTAAGTTATAGTATTTTTGAATAGATAAAAGAAAAAATCGAATTTTGAACATTTGAAATAAATAATTTTTCCAATGTTATACTGATGTTAATTATTAATCTATTAATGTCTTAAATTATTAATAGTATGTCGTCTGAGAAAATGAAACTACTTTTGGAACAATGAGAATTAATAATATTCAAAAAAAATTATCAATATATATATTGTAAAAAAAAAATTGTGGTCAAAAAACAAGGCAACTCCAATAATTTTAGGCTATAAAATGATAGCATTTCAAAAAAATATTAAAAATCAAATAAATTACTAACGAATCTTTTTAAGTATTGTCTAATGTACATTAATCAATGTTAACATTACTTTTACGATGAACACAATATTTTAAAAACAGTTTTATTGGTTTCCTGAAAAATTTTGAAAAATGGAGGTGTCTGGTTCTTGCACGGACGCCTTTAACTATGATTAAAAAAAAAAAAAAATAAATAAATGTTTAATAAATACGTCATAATAATCAAAATACAATTTTCAATATACCGACTAAACGACGAATTTCACTACAAGTAGCAATGTGTGTTAAATATTTGAGTGAAAAAAAATTCTCGTTCAGAACTCTGTCTAGGATCATCAAACGTGCATCCGACGAGCCTATCGAATACACTCGATCGCGACTGTCACTTCTATATGATAATTGAACGTACGAATTGTGTTGGTTCGTGATTTATTATTATAGTGATTTTATTATTTTTCATGTCATTTGCTATTATAATTATTATTATTTATACATTTCCAATATTCTCTATAACTGCACAACACGGCACTCTAGGTATGCAATTTTACGACATGAATGAGTTGAAGACGTTGGTTCTACCTATATAACGAAATAAATAAATATAGAAGTAACAACAATAATAATAATAACAATTCTAATAATAATACTTTATAAATGGTTCTGACATTTTTTGTATTCACAGTACTCTTGGGTGTTAGAGAAAAAAAAAATAAGGCATCCAATAGTAAAAAATGTGTTCTTTAAAGTCGTAACCGTATCGTAATTTAATAGTTTAAAAGTTTGATACCATTAAGTTTGATACCATGCTCTATACTATAATTTATATTAAATATAAAAATGTTCTAAGAACAACTTTTGGAGCCAACTCTCATCAAGACGCAACGTTATCTAGCGATATTTTCTGATAAACACTACAATTATTCATACTTAATGTAACTTCTTAAAATTATCATTTTTAAAAATCTAATTATTACGAATTGAAGTCACCACGGGACTTAAAAAATGGAAACTCAACTCCAGTCTAACAAAAATCAGAGACCATAAACACGTTTGCTCGTATTACGTATTAGATATTTGAAATATGGTTTTCGGAATGTTGAACGTGAAACCGATGGCTAAAATAACGCAATAATCGTTATTTTTGTGTAGAGGTGAATCTATAACATTTGAGCAAAAATAGAACTCCGGCGAACAGGAAAAAGACAGGTGTACACAGTTTTACCAGTTTTTTACATACGTATTCACTAATTCAAATAAGGTCCTTAGTGCAGTGATGCCAATCTGCGGCTCGCGGGTCTTTGTCAATGCAATTCGTAAGTGGACCGATATGAAAAAAAAGGGTCGAGTACGACTGCTCTGGTGTGAGCGTTGGCATAAACCCTCGATGGAAAAACACCATTCTAATAGACGCACCGTTATTCGTGTAATTATTATTGTGAGGTCGTCCCGAATACTGGAATTGCTAAATTGTTAAAAAAAATAAATCGCCCGGTCAGCCGATCGACCTCCACTGCAGAGACATACGTTCTACGAACAGGGACAACAGGGACGTGGCCGTATGGGCGCGAGGACGTTTAAACTAAAAAAAAAAAAAAAAATTATATTATTGTAAAAATAAATTTTTAATATAACACGTTGTACATCACGACAATGAAATTGCCGATTCCTTAGCCAAAGCATCAGCTAATTATGTTAGCTCCCTCATTTTCTTTAATTCCTTGGTCCGACTTTACTCCATTCTTAAGACGTCACGTTTCCAATCTTTCATCGTTATATTGGAATAATCTGCCTGCAAATTTCGCCATTAGACTCAAATCTGTTGTGCTTAATATTTCTAACGATATTTGATTCAAAGATGTATCACTACCGAGATCTGACATTATCAAGTTCAACCGTCTTCTTATAGGGCATTATCTTTTACCTTCTCACGCTTATAAATTAAATTTGAATGATTCCCCTTTTTGTACACTCCATACTGAGGAAAGCATCTGTGATATTTCTCATATCCTGTTCAATTGTCCCACTCTCTCTCTCTCTCTCTCCCTCTCTCTATAAAACGTCTTAATTTAATTTGCCCTCTTAATTCCTTAAATGTTCCATTTGATCTTTCGTTTATTTTAAAATCAAACTCCAAACAGGTTATTTCTATCAGTATTTTTTTTTTTATTCAAGAGACCTGTTTTACAATCTAATACTTTTAAATATTATATAATTTTTTTTCCTTTTCAGTTGTTATAGTTCTGTCATATTCTAGCTCTCTAACTGTATTGTTTACTCTTTTAATATATAATAAGTTATGCGATTTGTTGTATAATTGTACGTTTAAATAATAGTTAAGTTCAATATATAATAAAAGCTCCTGTAAAAAAAAAAAAAAAAAAAAAAAAACATGTTGTATATAATAATATAGTTTAATCTAGATAGGAACGTTTTTTAAATATATAAAACCAACTTATTTTGAACTTTTTCAACGACATGTTATTTAGTTGATCAACTAAAAAAAAAACTGAAAAGCTGAAAAAATTTAAAAAAAAAAACGAAAAAATCAGGAAAGTCATCTTTTTCATTTTGAGAAAAACATACGTTTTTTATGGTAACTTTCTTTGTTTTTTCGTCGCACGCCTAACCTTCCGACGGTCATAACTCTCGACTTATCTGTTTTTTCCCCCGGTACGATCACTTTACAAATACAATACACGTGTACATAAATAATTTTATTACGAAATCACCGTTTTGGAAAAAAGTGACTTTCTTTTTGGTTTTTTCCCTGTACCTTCATGTGTTTATGTACATTATGTCGAAACCTAACCGAAATCATTAAGTTTTTACAGAAAACGGTAATTTATATTAATAAATATATAAATAAATAAATATATAAATATATGTAATATATGCATTTGATAAGCTGAGTTTTGATTCTCTTAAAAAATAACGTTAGATAATTCCCACGTAGATTAGACTGTATTGTTATATAGGAAATTTGGTGTTAATAATTTGTTCTTACCGTAATTGAAAAAATTTTCTGCGTTAAAATGCCCTCTCTTCCAAACGGCCGCGTCAATTTGTTTTTATTATATTCCTAGACCGTACGTTCTAAGCGCACGGAACACCGAGTACGGACGCACAGTGGCCGGAAATACAAATTTAGGCGGAAAAAATAGAAAAAAAAAGATTTCATCATATTTGAAATTTTGCAATAATTAAAATTAACATTAGGAACACATTTTGTAAATAAAATAATTTTGTCCGCCTAAATTTGTATTTCCGACCACTGTGGGACGGGTCGTTGCGGCGTGCACACGAACCGTGTACTTATCAGGCGCACGCTGTCGACAACGCATGTGCGCGCGTTGTTTTACGCAAATTGAAAAATATTGTTTTTTCCGTGCGTTCTTCGAAACCACCGGGTGCACTTACTTATACCGCGCTTATTGCCTTCGCGGACACGACCGTATCGCGCACTCTAAATATTATTATTATTATTATTACTTACGTGCACGTGCGTAATAATATGTTTTGTTTGAAATCCGGATGCGCGGATACGAGGTACACGTTATAATATCATCCACGTTGTGTGTGTCATATTAAAACCGTCTTTGGCAAACTGTTTTATTAAATGCTCGGAAGAACGATATTTCAAACGTACTAGACGATTGCGTGTCGGACAAAGGCCCAACAGCGTACGGTTTTAATAAAAACACACGATATTACAAAGTTTACAATTATTAAAGGAAATCAAACGTTTATGATTTTACAAATCACATTGTCTCATAGTGTTCCAAAGACCGGGAGAGTCGTCGGCTTAATGTTTGAATTCTCAGCGATGACGCCGCGTCGGTGAAGGTTATTTTTCGCAAACCATATTTACACGACGGGACAGTACAAAATGGGTATAGGACATTTTTTTAATTTTTTTTTTTGAAAATTCGGTTATCCGTTTCGTTACACAGGAACTAGTGGTCATTTAATTATTAATAATTATTTTGGTTGTGCAAATAAAAGGGAGAAATCAGAGAGTTACACTACAGGACGTAGGCAAAAAAAAAAATAATAATCTACGGGAAGAACGATTATCCATTACCGCTATAATTAGTTATGAAATACTTTATTTTCGTGCGTTTTGGAATTTATTTCTTTGAAAGTAATGCAAAAGGATTTGATTCAATATCGGAGTAAAAAAATAAAAAAAAATAAAAAAATTATAGTCGACTACGGGTTTTTTAAAGTATGAGTGTAAGAAAGTACGTACTTCGCCCCATAGGAATTACCGGCTTGGTCGAGTTATTGGGGAGGAGCGTATTGAATTTTAAAGAAATGACAGATAACTATTTTTAGTTTAACGGCTCTGAGCAAAGCTTCAGAATTAAAAAATACCGTTCATATAATATTTCCCCATTTTTGGTCTAATTGTCGTTAAGTTTTTTTTTCATCATTATACAGTTTTTTGTTTCACAGAGAAGACATTTTTTTTAAACTAAAAGATCTAAAAATTATTTTCCTATCTGTATTCAAAGTTTCATTGCGATTGGATGGACCAGTGTTTATTCAAATGAATATTTTAAGTTGAAAATTACCCCACTCGAAAGTAACAAAAAGCGATACAATTCAATATCGAAGTAAAAAGGAAAAAAAATAAATTTTAGTCGACCATGGGTTTTCTAAAGTATGAGTGTACAAAAAAAAAAAAAATTCTTTTAACTTTTAACTGTAGGCAATTTAATGGAATTAACTTAACTCGTAACAGTTATTTATTTTCATCAACTCGTCCGCCTTTGGTTTTAACACAAATCGATTTTCTCGTAGACAATTTTATACGATTATAATATACTTATCGTTAATTCGAATGCCACTTAATAAATGACAAATGTTTTCACGGTAAATTGTGATGTACCGTTAAATTTCCATAGAAGACGGCTGTATTATGGTTTAAATGTTATTAAACAAGCACTTACAATTAAAACGGTCACGTAGAACTAAATAAAAATTGAATTAACAGTAGTACTATAACTTGAAAAAACATTCTACGTTTAGTCGTGTTTGTAAATATTCAAAAATATTTAAAAAGACAAAAAAAAAAAAAAAATTAAAAATCACTTTTTTAAAAGTAATTGTCGTTGTGCCAGCAAGATAGTGCCAAAATTTACTTCAGTAGTCAACAATAATAATAATAATAATAATACAGTTTTAAACTGGCCTGTTAGTCGAATGAAATTAAACGATTTAGCGGTGTCTTATTACTTTTAGAAATATGATCGGATCATTCTATGATCTATGGCAGTAGAAGTGGAAGATGGTGGAAGGGATGAAAATCAGGAATGAAATCTAAATGTGAGAACCCGGGAGTAATCTACAAGTATTCAGGGTGTTATGTAAAAAACGTTATTGGGTGGAAATACGTAAGTAAAAATGTTCATTTTAAACGACACGTCATTGTATAGAGTGTTTACGAAACTAATGTTAAATTATACTAATTTAATTGTTAGATTTTCTTATAATAATTATACGTATGTACATATGTACAATACAGGTTGTACTGCGAAGATCAGACATATGGAACTATTTTTTTTCTACCTATTTTTGACTTTTTTTTAAAATTAATACTATAACACTGGGATACAATTCAAATTTATCAAAAGGTATTTTTATTATTAAAACACAAATTTGAAAATTTGAAATTTTTCTACAGTTAAAAGAAAAAAAAAATCAAAATAGCTACTTTGTAACGAGTTTTTAGAAATAATTTGGTGGTAAAATATCTGATTAGAGTAACGTCAATAATTATTCATTCAGATTTTTTAAACTTTATAAAAATAATGTGTCTCAAATAAAAAATATGTTCAATTTATTTAGATTAATTTTTTTCGATTTATTTTTCCTTGAAATATTAGACTAGAAATTACTTAAGGGTAAATTGATTAATATTTTTAGGAAACTTCAATAATCTTAGAAAACTAACGGATCGACCTAAATAAAAAATATCAGTACCAACATTTTTCTAAAAATGTCATTCACAAAATAGCTATTTTGATTTTTCTTTAAGCGATTAAAATTAAATATTAAATTTTTAAGATAAAAAAATCAAGATTTTTCAATAACATTATAGTTATAGGGCATAATTAATTAAATAAAAAAAAATAAATAAATAAAAAAAAATAAATAAAAATAAAAGTATCGAATTGAACGAAAATTTTGTAACCGTTCAACTATGATTCACATTAGATAGCAACCAGTATTACGTACAATTAACTTAATCGAAGGTTATCAAAAATAATTTATTAGTGTATATGAACGTAATTTATAAAGATCCATAAGGCGTACTAAAATGTGTTTTTTTTATCTGTGAACGAAACAACCAGACCGACTATATAGCTATCATAAGATTGGTTCTATTTATTTACTAAACACAATTTATCAAAAGATCCTTATGACTATAATAATATTTGATGAACATTTGCTGTATTCTCTTAAAAAAAAAAAAATAATAATAATAAAAGAAAAAAGTATGTTCTCCACCCTATGGAGTATTCTTCAACCGGACTAGATAATCGGGGTGGGCCTATTGAATCTTAAGAATTTGAAAGATTATTTCTTCTTGGGTTTTTTCAAAACGATTTTGAGTAGAGCTTCAGTATAGAAAAAATATATCATATATTCAATGAACCGATTTCAGTGTAATTGTCGATATGTTATTTTTTTTCAAACCAGTTTAAAGTTTTACTATTTGATAAATGAGAAATTATATTTCGTAAAAAGATTTAAAGCACGTTGTTTTATCTGTATTCAAGGTTTCATAATGATTAGATGGACCCATTTTTTTAAATAAACATTTTAAAGCTGACAATTGTTATAAAACAGTCCATTCCATAAAAATCGTAAAATAATTTGCTTGAATGTTTAAAAAAAAGAATCTTGACTAAGAATTTTTGAAAATGTTTGAGTATCATGATTCAAGTATATGAGTAAGGTCATAATAATCATTCAGTAATTTTTATCAAACGCTATAAATGATTTTTATCAAAGATTATGTTTGAAAAAAGCAAGGTAATTTTAAAGTTCTATTTTTAGACCAAAAGTTGTCAATACGTTTTTGAAACTGTCGTAAAGTATGTAGAAATATGCCATTATAAATGGTTCAAATGTAGAGCTTCTAGCAACGGTATTCATAAAGTTATTACTAAATATCTGAATTCGGTTTAGTGAAAGGGTCGTTTACGTCTTTTTTCACAGATTTATTCGGTTTTCCGGCAGATTTCCTCACGTCTGGAAAAATTTTTAAGAAATGAGGAAAATAATTTTCTTGAAGTACAATATAGATGCAATTATCAATCAATAGAATTGCTAGATGAAACCTTTGGACCATTCTAAGTATCCAAAACAGTATTCTAAGAAAAAAAAAACAAAAATCATTAACATCTTTGTAAAACCAATAGATCCTTCGTTTGACTTAGAGTCTGAAATAATAATTAAAAAATAAATAAATAAAAATAAAAAATGAACACAAAAAACAAATGTACAGAGAATATATTATGTGATAAGGCGTTTGAATACTTCAATGTTAATAGAAAAGGATAAACACGAAGATTCGCTTATTGCATACATAAATACACATATTTTTTTGCATCTTGACCTGTGCAGAATCAACGTATCGCCACGGTTTATTGTGATGTATTCGTCAATGCGATTTTTCTTCTCGGTCTGACGACGCGTAGATTTTAATTTTGAATTAAAATTAGTTTTTTCTTTTCATTTTTTCCATAATCCAGACAGTGGAAAACAACGGCTAGTACAGACGCGAGCGATGCCCGATTCACGACAAATTAGAGTTTTCTTCCCATTACCTATCGAGACGTTCAAGTGATCGACGCGCTTTTCTTTTGGCGAACTCAGGTTTTTGGACAAAACTCGTTTCGTCTAAATTTAATTTTGCTCTTTTCCACCGAGACCGTTTTCCCCTAAAATATATGGTAAATAGATTCCTCTATTCACCCCGTAATAACGACACTCGTTTTGCCCGCGGTTTCACGTTCGACGTTTTGAGAACCATGTCTCGAATCTTTTTATCTAACCCGTGCAATTGTGTGTGAATCTATAGATTCTGACATTGATATAATTTATATTACAGTTGAATTTTTTTTTTTTTTTTGACTGCCATCGTTAAAAAAACATTACAGCTATATACAAATTAAACAAGATTTACGTTAAATTACGTATTCTTTTCGTTTGTTTTAAATTAGAAAGCCAGCACCGATAGTAAAATTGGAGATTGTGTTTATCAAGATGGTGGACCGGGTGTTCAGGAGGAGTTTGGTATCAGGACTAGAACAACCAAGTGCAGCAGAGAGCGAGAAGAGAAGAAGTCTAATAGAATGAAGGGAAGGGCAGTGGAATAATAGATGATTGAGGTCACAAACGGATTCTATATGACGGAGAGTACAAAATGGAGAAGAGTGTAAAGAAAGGTGGAAAGAATGGTTGCGAAGTAGATTGTGTCCGATACTGAGGCGAGTAAAGGTGACAATAAGATGTCTAGGGATGTCTAAACTTTTGAACCAGGGATTGGGATGGATGTGGGGTAATGTTTCTATGCAAACATGCGTAATTTGGAGGGAGAGAGGCCACGGTTGAAAATATTATAGTAAATTGTGTTGTGGTCCGTCCGGATTGGTTAACTTCGGTAGATGGTGGACGGTGACACAACACTTTCGCGGGGAATGGAATGAAATAAAATAACAAACACCGCGGATTGTGGGTGATAAAAAAATTAACGAACGATTTATTTGTTCACACACCAAAAAAAATATCACACAGGTGAAAAATAAAAAAAAATAAATAAAAAAAGCTGGTAAGTGAGATGATGGTGGTACAAGTTCGTCCTTCGTCCCTTCGGTCCTCGGACAAGACATTGGTGATAAATGTATTAAGTTTTAAAGAAATGATGACTCATTTCTTTAGTATAAAACGATTCTGAGCAAAGCTTCAGTGTAATATAATATATTATTATTTAAATACTGTTTACGTATTTAACGGTTATTTGTATAATTTTTTAAATGCTTGGAAAAAAAATCTTGAGTCACGATTATTGATATTTTTTCGGTATTGATAGTTTAGAATAAGAGTAAACTTGTATTAAAATTTCAGAACTTTCTAACAAATAATCAATATTTCATTAGAAATAAACTTAAAAGAAATCAGACAATATCGTAAAAAATCGTATAATAATTTATTAAAGTGTGTATAAAAAAAAATCCTGAGTCACGATTTTTGAATTTTTGTTAGGATAATTAGGTAGGTATATGAGTAAGGTCATATTAAATTTTCAGAACTTTTTGTCAAATATTTAAAATTATATTACATAAAAACTTTCAAACAATTTGGTAAATTATAAGTTCTATATTTAAGTCAAAAGTGCTATAATTGTTCTGAAAATGTTGTCCAATTTAAAAAAGTATGTATTTGATATTGGATAAAATTTTCAAGTTTCTAGATTCAATACTTTTCGATTTATGACTAAATACCTAAAATCTGAACAGTGAAAATCTCGTTTACGGCGGATTTTTACCGATTTTACCGTTTTTACTCAGTTTTTCGATCGTTGTTCTTGATTACTGGAAAGACTATGAAGATTTTGGAAAAATGACCTTTTTAAAGTACCATCTCAGTTCAATTTAAAATCTGAAAAGTTGCTGGACGAAACTTTTGGACAAGGATTTCTATACGAAAAAGTGTTTACAGAAAAAAAAAAAATAATAAACTTCATTGTAAAACCATGAAATCCTTGGCTTCACTCAGAAAAAAAATAAATAATATGCACAGGAAGCATATACGCACGTCATGTAATTTTTGTTCACGATTGAAATAGTGCCCATGCAATAAATTATCACCTTGTTTTAGTGTTGATTCAGTTGTGCTATTTTCGTTCTTTTAGTTAGATTTTTTTTTTTTACATCGTTAATCATTATTGAAATTAAAATTTTATCGACATTAATACATTTGTATCGTAAATAGTAGATAATTATATATACTATTTTGTAAAAATTGAAATTTTCTCGTCTATAGGCGACGCTAAATGACTTTTTAAACCCAACTTTTTTACATTGTACCCAAAATGTCAAATATTAAACCATACGCGAAAAGTGTGCAATTATTTTCGGGTGAAAAACAGAATCTACTTTATCGCGTTTGGACGAAAAGAAGACGTGTGCGGAAAGTCAAATTCGGATGAAAGGAGTATCGCTGCAAGTATCAATCACACATATGCCACGGTGATAACGGATAAGGAAATAAATTATAACACGATGAAACGTATTGGATTCAGAATTTGATTTTAAGAAGAGCAAAACGCAGTTTTAGAACATATTTATAAATTTTTATGGACAGTCTATCCAGAATAGATTATCTTTCCTTATAAATTGTATTCACAGCTATGGATATTGATGAAATTTACGGTCGTAAAAATTCATAATACGATTCCGCAAGACCGTTAAAATTAAAAAAAAAAAATAGTCCTCATTAGGTAAATGCTAGAGGGGGCGGTTGTTATTTCTATTGTCTTCTCCTGAGACCCACCTCTGTCCTCGCGATCTCCGTTGACGAACACCCCAAAATGGTTGACACGTTTACTATAGTGGGCACGTTGAAGTTTACCTTAAAAATATCATAATATAATAAACAACAACATAAAATAACGTGTCGTATTCAGTGTGAAAAAGTGTGCGCTAATATTTTTTAAGTAGATTATGAATTAAACATTTTTTTTTTCAATACGGTTCGATTACGTTTCGGAGAAAATATTTTTTCCCTTGAATTATTCACCGTAATTGCTGCATACGTAATTTCGAGTGGGTCAAAAACAAAACAAAAAAAAAAACAAATATATATATATATGTATAAAACAATTATTTATCTCATCTACATAAATTCGCGATATTTTAAGTGAGTTTATGTCTCGTCCTCGTCGGGCGCGGGGGCGCTCGCGTACACGAAACGACGCGCGTTAAAGAATCTTGTTATTTTACTCGCGACCCACGGACGACAAAACGAATTTATAGTCTATGCCCGACGATAATTTATACACCACCGTCTCTTGCTATTAGAAACAAATCGAACGATTAAAAAAAAAAAAAAAAACAACAAAAACGAAACGCCCACACACAAAAACGAAAAAAAAAATCCGAGTGCCAAAAAACGTAGCTGCGTTATTAATAAAATCCAGTCGTGCGATGCCGTTCTCGAAACGTCCGAGCGCTCTCTGAGCGTTGTAATAATAACAATATTATACTACTCGTGCGATTTTGCCCCGTTCTCTCTCACTCTCTCTCTCACTCTCTCTCTCTTGATCCGTCGTCGCCGTTTTATTTCGGCGTCGACGTCACTGTCGTTTTGGGCGCGTACCGTCGACACTCGTGTCACCGAACCGTGTGCGAATTTCGTCTCTCGGACCACCGCGTCGTTTTGGAAAAACGGGACCCCGTACGGTGTACTTCACTTCCTCCCCCTCTCCAACCGATCAGACGTTGTCCCGAAAGTTCTCGTTCTCGAGCCGCGGGCCACCGTTCCCGGCTCACCTACGTCTTGTCGTCAAATGAGCGTATGAAATAATTCAATTCTCGCGTCCCGGACGGCAATTATTATTGTTAATACTCTCGCGTCGTTTCACCGGAAACGGTGTTTTTAATCATTTTACCTCCGCGTCCGGTTCCGTCGAAACTTTTTCCCTTTTGCCCGACGTCGTCAGAGTCTCGGCGTGAATGCGTTCTTGATTGATTGTAATTGATATTTAAATAATACGTTTAGATTAGATTTCACACAATGTAAATCAACACCTTAAAAGACAGTACGTCCGTTCTCGAATATTTCCAAGAGACGTTTAATTTTATTTATACTGATCTTCTCTTCTCGTAACGCTCTTCACAAAATCCCTTCTCTTCCCGATAATCAGCCGTTTGTGTCGCTTTATATGCACTTATACCGTGTATCACGTGTTTTGACAATCGATTCGACTAGTTTTATAACAGTTCGTAAAAAATTGTATATCAAGTATGACGGATTACATTTTTTTAATATCGAACAAAGGATGTTCGATGTGTTGTGTTCATTAGTTTTAATACGTAGAGACAGGCTTAAAATGTAACATCAGTTATCTACATTATTACATACACGTCGTATTAAATATTGGTCGTAGTAAATTATTGTTACGGTATATACGCGTGAGAATTTCGCTGTATCGTATACAATTTAATAGATCAACGAGTTGTACACGATACTCGAGACGGTAGAATTATTATAGCTTAAAAACAAAATAGATTTTCGTGATGCTTCGTGTGTATATTCACGCAACTGTGTGTTAATACGAATGTAAATATTGTAAAATTATGTTGGAATTCTCATCAACCACAGTGTAGTACATCACTAACGCACGCACATCTTCTTACACACACACACACACACACACACACACACACACACACACACACACACACACACACACACACACACACACACACACACACACACACACACACACACACACACACACACACACAAACACCCTTGCAATATAATAGAATAGGCATGGTAGGTGTATGTATATATATATATATATATATTTGCGAGAAAATTAATTCGAAACGATGGCGGCCGAAATGGCGAGGAGACACTCTCTCGCCCCTCCTTAATCGAGTAATTACGTTTACGAAACGCGTACGTCTCGCATTCTAAAAAGTCGTCTTTGCCACGACCCGGTCGTCCAATAACCCACTCAACCCACCCATTCCAGGGTTCAACTCCCTTGACTGAATTCCCGTTTTACAGGACACGTCGTCGTGCGATGACTACATTATCATTATTATTAAGCGCGTACACACACACACACACACACACACACACACACACACACACACAATACGTGATTTTATTTCGTGCCCACAAGGCTGCAGCTATGTCAATGAATTTAGATTTTTGGATTGGCATGCTCCGTGGAGAAAATAACAATTTTATTATTTTGATAACGGTTATTTTATGTCGAATAATGAATAATAATTATTAATTCTTCGACAGTAGCATCGGATAATTATTATTATACAATGCTACTCGACGATCAATTTACTCATAGCGGCTGTATTATGTTCTTTTCCCGACGTGTATGAGTGATAACGGGCCATTGCAGTTAATTAAAACTAATTGATTCGGGACGAGTTAAGTTTGTCTTATTATCAATAAAATGAAAATGTACATGTTTCGTAATAATTATATTTAAATGTTATTTACATTAATGTTCATTTCAATATTATATTCTTGTGTGACGTACGTATTCTAATGAGTTTTTATCGAGTTCAGTGAAAAGTGACTCGGAATAGTAACTGTTCCCGTAAGATCATAATTAACCAGTTTTATATTAAGAATTCGAGCCACTTTGATAATTTTTTCAGTCTGTTGATCACCACGGGCCACCTGTGGCCTTCCTCACGTATCAGTTCAATAAATCTCAACATTAAAATATTTGTCGTCACATGTTTTGAGTCAGTATACTATTGTTGCTTCACTTCGGGAGTTTTCTCCTTTTGATTTTTCCGCCTAGAAGAGAAGGGCGAGCGAGAAATCGATTTCAATAACGAACATTCAACACGTATATTGTCGTGTTTGATATTACATGTTTTAATATTAGATCCAAGCGCATTTATCCCCAGAATCGAAGTGATACACTAGTACGCTGTTTCGGATGATTTTGCAAAATTGTTATCGCTGATTTTGAAACTAGAGTACGGATTTTGAGCTTTGTTGAAACTCGAGTTTTTATCATAATAATTGCCAGAAAATCGTATTTATTCATAGGATTTCATAGAATTATATGTGTTACATCTAATAGACCTTAAAATTTAGACGTTAATCAAAAGAAAAAACAATATTTTATTTGATATTATAGTAATATCGGTATATTTATTCAGAGGATATTTATATATATTTATATCAAACTTTTTATCATAACGTGAAAAAGTCACAATATTTTATAAAAATGCGATTAAAATTTTAAATAATTTTAATTAATCAGTGTACCAACATTTTCATAAGATGTCAATATCTCATTTTTTTTATCGAGAACTCATACTTTTCGTTATTTAATAAACTGATAATAACGGTGTTAAAAGACAACGAGTAATATGTGTGAAATAAACCTTTAATTAATCGTCTTCGTCGTCTGACGAATCAAATGAAAATATAATGTGTTATCTGAACGTCCATTAGTTCTGAATGCCGACTCCGTGGACATATCGGTGTTAAGTCGAGTTACATTTAATGAAAATTTTAAATAAGTTGTTGAAACGTTTTTTTTCTCAATATTATTAAATTAACTTTCATTTAAAAAATTAAACTAAAATTAAATCTAACTTTAAAAATTGCCGAATTCCTATTATGTTTAATTTACGTTTTATGTATAATTTATTTGAAATACGTTATTATAAATTGTCGTATTATATATTTCGATAATGTGATACTTTATGTTGATCATGTTTGAATCACCGAGATAGATAGAACAATATACCGGTGTTACAAGAGTTTAGTTTTATCAGTTACAGTGGATTGAATCAAATGTGATTAAATGATATAGGAATATTATCGCATTGATATTTTAATATTTTTAAATCACGTACACGATTTTATGGAAAGACTAATCGAAATCATCTTTGACTTAATCTTGATAACACTGACAACAATTTTAATTATTAAATTTAAATTTTTCGGTCGGTACTAGTCGGTCTTTAAGTGCGCACGTGTGTCGGTGTTCGCTCCGTTATCAGTGTTCTGTGCAAAGACCAGCGTGTTGACACGCATATGTTGCCTCATAGACGGCGAACCTAGATATTGTAACAGTCTCGGAACTCAAATTCCATTTCATATTGCCAAAAAACTCCCAATCGTGTATAACGAAATCTTTCATCAGCCTCGACTGGTTCCCCATTACATAATGAAAAAAGTTCTATGTGTCACCAAACCGGTATGCAAGCCTACCTATTGACGACGATTCTAATGACGAGGCGTTTCCCGCGTCATGCGATAACAGCCCCACAGATAACGCGGTTCGTCATTTTACTTCAAACCAGCAACATGCAAAGACTGCCACTACTCTTCCCCATCCAATCTATGTGAAAAACGTAAGCGATATTACCTCATTTAAAAACTCACTATCGAGCAGGATTGATATCAATCGGCTATCATTTGAAAATCCACTCGAGCATACCTAAGCGTTATTTCCAAAGAAGCAGATAGCTTCGACGCAGTCATTAATTTTTTGAGGGAAACCAGTTTTGGTTACCAATCTTTTCTTCCAGCACACCTACGCCCTTTTCGGGTTGTAATTAAGAACTTACATCATACGACGCCTACTTCTGATATTTCCGAAGCTCTGGTCACCCTCGGACATACTGTCACAAGAGTCTCAAATATTTTAAAGCACAACGTTGCTTTACCACTATTTTACGTGGATCTAACACCCGCTGAAAATAACAACGATATTTTTTATGTATCATCTCTTTTCCGTACTCTGGTAAAAATCGAAAAACCTTACAAGGTCAATCGGGGTCCACCTCAATGCCACAATCGCCAAGAATACGGCCACACTCGACGGTTTTGCGGTCATCGACCGCGCTGCGTCAAGTGCGGTGCTGATCATCTCACCTCCGAGTGCAGCAATGACAGTTCCTGCCCAACAAAATGTGCTCTGTGTGGTGGCGACTATACGGTGAATTTCAAAGGATGTCCGTCATTTAAAACTCACCGCAAATATCAATCCAATATTCATCGCACGCCACAAAAACTCATAATCTCATTTCCTTCTAATACAAATTCAAACCCTAACCTTGACTCTAATCTCAAATCTTACGCTCATGTCTTATCTGGTTTCGAAAACAACAATAATACAATTTTTCCGTAATCGAAACGTTGTTATCAACATTCTTTTTAAATTTCACTTCAATCATTAATCCTCATATATCCCTTCTTTCCACTGTCTTGAACAAAATTAATTTGCCTTGATCACATCAGCGTCACGTCATACTCATACATATTTTCATTTTTTATTTCGTATATTACATTAATTAATTATTATTATCTATTTTATATAAATATTTTCCCTTAATGCCTTATCAAATCATTCAATGTTATCTTCTAATTAAATGTATTATTATCGATAATCTATTATTATATAACTCACGTACTAATATTAATACCATCTTTATTTTTCGTATCATTGTTTTTCCCTAATAATCCGCCACCTATTGTATTTATTTAACTTCATTATTTAATTGTGAAAAATTGTAAATTTCTGTTTTAACATTAACCGTCTAGCTGAATAGTTTTTATTACAGTTCTAAATAAAAAACAAAATTAAAAAATTAAAATATCAAAAAGTTTAAAAAATCGTAAAAAATTAATAATCAAATTTTAATAAGACATTAAAGTGTCATAATTATTCGAAAAATCTCATCTACAAAATATTTATGTATATATATATATATGTATTTTTTTTTTTTTTTTTGTAAATTGTAAAATAAATTAATAAATTACAAATTTGTGTTTCAAAAATCAAAAAAAAAAATATTTGAACACGATTTTTTTGTATTAATAAAAAAAAATTATGTACTAAGAAAATAATATCAACAACACGATATGCCTAAAAAGCTTAATTTAACAAACAGTGCGCATGAAAAATAATGTGCATCAATCTCAATTATACGTAAATAAATAGTGAAAAATTCAAAAATGTTCACTTACAGGGTACTTGACATAGGCCGTTTTATGATATATATATATATATATAAATATTGGAACATCTCAAGTTTTTTCAGAAAACTACATTATACTTTGACAAACCATCGTTATACAAAGTAAAATCCATCGTGCACGCACGACAGATATGCATTAATATTGCCTATGTAAAACGCCGCACATGTTAAATACGTCGAGTATATCAATATTATTGTTTACGATGATAATTCGTAAGTATTATTATTATTATTATCAAACTATAATAATCACGAAAATGCAAGTTTAGTTTGTGCATTAAAATAAAAAAAAGTACGTAATTCGCCCTTTGAGGTATTCTTTGTACTTTGGTCGAGTTATTGGGGAGGGGTGTACTGAATTTTATAGAAATGATAGATCATTTCTTTAGTTAAACGATTCTGAGGAAAACTTTAGAATATACCTTTTGGATGACAAAATTTACTCAATGAAAATTTCGTTAAAATTAAAAATTAACCTAAAAACAGTTTATTACGTAATAATCGTATAGTAATTTACTTAGCGCTTTTAAAAAAATCTTGAATCACAATTTTTGAAATTCTTTTCAGAATCGTTAGAAAAGTGTATGAGTAAAGTCATGTTAAATTTCCAAAAGTTTTTGTCAAATATTTAATACTCTATTAAGCATAAACTTTAAAAAACAAGTTATTTTCCAAGTTCTATTTTTAGCTTAAAAGTTGTCAATTTTTAGCATTTAAATCAGTCTTGTAAAAGATACTTTTAAAAAGTATTCAAGTACAGATACAGTTACTTATTTTCAAAAATACGTATTTGAATACTTAAAAAAAAAGTTTTCATGTATAAATACGAATATTTTTAAAAAGTATTTAAAGATACTTTCAAATACTTTTTTTTTAATATGTTTTATCTTTTTACCTTGACCTTATTGATAAACTTAATCATCAGTAAACTGAATTAATTTTTATTTCTGCACTAGTTTTACTTTAATTAATTAAAATAGTAGTTAGTTCACACACACACACACACACACACACACACACACACACACACACACACACACACACACACACACACACACACACACACACACACACACACACACACACAGTAGTACAGTACACGTCGATAGACAAATGGAAAATGACAAATGTGAATAAATATATAATGTCTAAATCATAATACGGTTAATACTAACACGGTTACAATGTTATTCAAACATATTCTGCGATAACGCGAAGATGGATTTCCAGGAATAGCCGAATGCGGGTTGCGTGTATAGTTTATAGTGTCTACAGATAATAGGTCTATGACTATAATAGGTCTATAGATATAATGTATTATAACCAATCGTCCTATCGACTATCGGTATGTTTTATTTTTATATGTACAATGTACATAATTATTAGAGTAAAGGTATTTCCATTTTTATTAGGAAATCGACGGACTGTATTTGTTAATTTTTATGCCTCTATAAATATAAAAATATACTAATATATTTATATATACAACGGTCAACGACGATGATCAATCTATAAATAAAAATGTTGAACAATTTTTTGTTATTTTATTCAAATTCGGCGTCCTGTTCATAAAGAAAGCGAAAAAAGTATTTAAAAATAGTGTTTTAAATACAGATACTTTCAAAAATGTATTCAAATACTGAGCGCAAGTACTTTTTTCAAATGTATTTAGAATACGTATTTGAGTACTTAAAAAGTATTTGAATACTTATACTCTAGTACTTTATGAGACTGATTTAAAGCATGTAGTGATACGTCAATATTATAATATGGTGAACATTTCAATTTTCTAGCAACACGATTTTTGGAGTAATTACGAAAATACGTAAGTCGATTCAATGGAAGTGTCGTTTACGCCGAAATCCTACGTTTTTGGTCCATTTTCGGCTGTTTTTCCGTTCGCTTGGAAAAACTGTTGAGACTAGAGTTTATTAAATCCTTAAAGTACCATCTACATCGAATATCCGATCTATGGAGTTGCTAGATGAAATCTGTCTGTATCTGTCAAATAGACCCTACTCACTCTGTATATTACTCTTTGTATCGAATTTGTGGCAGTTAAAATCTAATGATTTGAAATGATGACCGTCTTCTTCTTTAGTTTCGACCGATAAAAAACCTATCGTTAAATAATTTTATCACCATCTATATATTCTATTGTCGTTCTATTTTATTATTCGAAATAATAACAGTGTTATAAATCTTTTTTTGTGATACTGATTTTCTGACAATTTAAACCACGCTCAATTGACCAGTCAGTCACGTAAAGTTCATTTGATGATTTATTTCATCGGTAAAAAGACGTGTGATTTATGGACCGCGTCCACACGAGACGGCGAATGCAGGCATTTAAACTCGTGCTCGGTAAACGACTAATTTAGAAAGCCGAAATTAAGTCAAAAGGTTCCTAAGTTATAACAGTTTTATTATAATTTAGTTACCTAAGTTAATTTAATACTTAATTACTTTCTTCCGACTTAAAGTGCACCGTTCTTAAAACGCAAATTACGTTTGACATGACGCTCTACAATTGAAACGTACCGAAATTTCAACTAGTTATTTTCGAGTATTATACAAGACGTACTTGAACGACGAAAATAGGTACGAATTTCGTTACTACTCGTATTGTCTCCTCTCCCGGAACTCCGCGTCGCTTGAAGTTTGCCCGTTATGTACGCGCATTATGCAAACTTTGCACCGTCAAAAACGAATAATGTGCGATGTCGTATGACAAATCGTTTCGAACTCGCGCAGGTACTTAGTTGTAAGGGCACAAGAGACGCAGCTTTCACGTGTATCAGCTTCGAGTCGAACACATATTTTTGATTTGACATTTTCTTTGTGATGAACAAAACAAAAAAAAAAAAAAGATAATAAAAATTTAAAAAATCATCGTCGAATCTGACTTCGGTAAATATTTTCTTCCGTTTGATGAAAATACATTTACGAAAATTTCCTATTTAATGTTACGCCGTGTCATTTATTTATTTGTCTCACTACAACACATCTTGTTAAACTCGTATGGTGTTGTAGATTTTGGAACTCACAAAATATTTTAGTTTTCAAAGGTACTTAATGTGTATTTATTTATGTTTTACAAACACATACTTATCGGCCTTTCGGTAAAAATGGTCGGGTCACGTTAAAAATCTATCAATTTTGAACTAGTGTTTGTACAGATTTTTTTCATGACGTTCCGACTAGTTGTCAGTTAACATGATATTACTTAATACTACTTTTTCAGATTTTAAAACTACTTAAAAATCTTAGAATAAGTGTTTTTTTTTTTTTTTTTTTTTGAAAATATCAAATCAAATAGGTAACGAAAATAAAGTAACACATATGAAGTAATAATAACGATGTAAATCTTTTTTATCGGCAAAACTGAACACAGTTTATACTTCTGATTTGCTTATTTTACAATTTTAGAAAAAAAAATATTTCCATATATTATGGAATTAGGTGAAAAACATAGGTTTTGTTGATCTCATATCATTTATAAATATTCACAATAATTAAACATTTGAGAGGCAACGTAAATCGTTTTTTTTTTTACTTCCAAGAAAATAGGTGTGTTATCATTTCCATTCCTATTTCAATATTTATAACAAAACAAATTATTATTTTGAGTAATTTATTTACACAGTTATGATGATTAAATATTCAAATTGAATAATATTAACGTAGTATTAGTTGATTTTTTTTTTTCACGATCTAGTGAAGAACGATGCGTGAGGGAAGAGGTTTGCCGTTATATCGAGTGAAACCACCAAAATAATAAATCAACATAAAATATACAGAACATGTTGTTAATTATTTCTATACGTAAATTGCGTTTAATTTATGATAATTATAAACATTAAAAGTAAATATACACAACGGACGATGATGGTTGATTAAAATCCATTGTAAAATAAGAAATAGTTACAAAAGTGAATTTCTATTCATTATTTATATAATATATGTAAAAAAAAAAAAAGGTGAAAATTATTTGGAAATAGTTTCAAAAGCAGTCTATTAATATTCATGGAAAACAGTTACGATTAGTTATGTTAATAAGTATGAACAATAGTTTTTAATTTCGAAACGTCGAGCTAACGTTTTAAGCGAAAACCCGTAACACGAATCCTTCTGTATAATTTTCGTAGTTGCTCGATGAATATTTTATTGGGGATTTTGTCGGTCGAGTTAGATTATTTTCTACCCGTGTTTTATAGAACAATATGACTCGTACGCAAGACGAGTACCGGAACGAGTGTCTGGTTCAAAATGTCGAACACGTGTATTTGTAAAATGCCGGCGGTATCTTTTAGTGGCTTATCGGAGGAAAGATCATAGCCCCTTAAATACATCTCTGATCCTCTTTCAGATAGTAACTGTCTATGCTGTCTAGAAAACTCGTCGAAATCGATGCTTTTGAAAAATTACTTATTAATCAAAATAATGTGAACGTTTTTAATGTCGTCCCGTCTCCGGGCGATAAATTTTCTGAGAGATACGTGTGGAAATCATGAAATATCGCCGATCGAACTGAGCTTTATATATATATATATATATAAAAAAAAAAAAAAAAAAAAAAAAAGATGACATAATAATAATGATGGAAGCTCGTTTTTTATTTTCTCGGTCCTCAGACGAGATAATAGAGAATGGAGTATTTGATTGTAAAGAAATGATGAAAAATCTGTTTAGTTGAACGATTCGGAGCGAGACTCTGGAGTTAAATGCTTGAAATACAATTTTAACTCAAAACGCTTACATAAAAAATTCTGATAAACGGTTTTTGAGATTTTTCCCGTCGTCACTAATAATGAGTTTTAAAATTAAAAATTGTATTTGAAAAAAAAATGCATTAATGAAATATTTTCAAAGTTCTATATTTACCCCGAAAGTGGTCAGTTACTCTTAAAGTTATGGCTGAGCAATGAAAATCTCGTTAACGTGGGAAAGATTATTAGGTAATCGTAACGAGATGATACGTTTATTGTTATTAGCCACGTCTATCGTGGTTTCTGGTTGTAGAAAAAAATCTCACCGATTTTGAATTTTTTAAACATCACGCGGTGTTTTTGAATTTTTTTTCTCCGGATTCTGGATTAAATGAGGCGTACATTACGAGACCGTACACAAATTATTCGAAATAAAAAAAAAATAAATATTTTTAAACTTGAACAAAAAAAAAAAAAAACCGATGTAAAACCCGAGAGAAAAAACGCATACCGATTAAAAAGAAGGTTGTTGTGAGACAGAAAGAAAATTCCGTGCTGAGCTGTTGTGTATACAACGCGGCACAGTACTGGGGCGAATTTAGAGATAAAAGCTAATTTATTTTCGAACCGCAGTGGTAATTATCACGGGAAAAAACAATACGACTCGCTCGTTTTTTTCTCCACTCCCCCCCTCGTTCACGCGATGTACATTACTGTAGAATAATAATAATAATAATAATAATTATAACAATAACAAAATGTAAATCAAAGCGAATGGACACAAACGATTGGTCGTAAGGTAAAACATGATTTTCGATTTAGCCCCCGACAATCTTTTCAGACGGATAATTCGATGTTCGATGCGGATCTATCGTCAGGCTTGTTTCAAGTCCATAACTAGGGCTCGGGTTTATGTGTATTAAAAAAAAAAAAACCAAAATATGTAAATATTAAATTTATGATGTGTAATAAAAAATCACTTTATAGGTGATAAAAACAAGACTTATTTTTATTTAACGTTTTATTTTTATCTATACATGTACATCAGTTTTTTTTATACATTTTATTTCTACTTACCTGTGTTTTTTTTTTACGTTTGTTTTGTTATTTGTATTTGAAGGGGTGGGTGGTTGAAAAAAAAATGAAAGCCATGCTTGAAACTGGAGTCCACGCGTAGATTGATGTGATTACAGGTACACGCTCACACGCACATGGCGTACATGTGTAAATAAATCGTTTTCGTTTGCCCGCACATCGACAGGATAAACGCCTGACTCGCCTTTCAGGCGTCATGCAACACTTTGCCACGAATTGCTTGACGGCGGCGTGGCCGTGTATCGTATTCTCGGATCCGTTTCTTTCGGTCTCGTTTAAATTAAAGATTGCATTTTTGCATTTAAAGATTTTTGGTTATTTTTTGACTTCAAATTTCAAACATTTTTTAAACCGTTTGGGAATAAATAATAGATTTTTCGCGAAACATTTTTTAAGAAAAATGTTGATACTTAAATATCTAATAATACGTTGATTTTCTACGATTTTTTCAAGTTTGTGAAAAAATTAACTATAATTATCTTGTTTCACAAAATTTTATCACATACTATTGTATGGCAAAATTAATTAAACGACCGATAGAAATTTAATTTTTTCCTAGATTTTTGTTGTCACACGTAGCATTGAGTGCACGTCGATTAAATACAATATTTTCATATGCATTGAATAATATGTTTGAATCGCTTACATGAGATGTCACAGAGAGGTTATTCGCGATCATTGACTAATTGATAATTTCGATAAAACATACAGTAATTTTAATCGTTTAAATCGCATTTTCAAAAAGTTTAAAATATCTTAATAAATTAATAACCCAACTTAAACGAGATATTTTTTAATCATATTTTTTTTTGAAAATCTGGTTGAAAAAACGGCTGTTTTGATTTTTTTTTTTTTTTTGACTAATATGGTAAAACTAGAAGTGTTTTAATTTAAAAAATTTAAAAAAATCAATAAAAATATTTTTTTTAATACGATTTTGTTGTAGTGCAGTACTTACGTATTGATTGAATAATAATAAAAAAAAAAATTATAAAAAATAAAATAACGAATAGATTGTATTTGTCAAATAGATCTGACTCACCCGGTATATATATCATATATCATTATATATATAATATATCATATATTATTATATCATATATATATATATACATGATATAATTCAGCGACTTCGGCATGGTATCATACGGGTATATACGCTGTATGTGTACACTAGTGCGGATTGCCGGTCCAACTCAGCCTCGCGTGTATTGTATTCTATACCGTCGAACGATATTGATCGTTCGCCGACGTCGTCATCATAAACGTAAACGATATGACGTATGAGTGTTCGGATGCGGGGTGGCGTTCGGATCGGAAGGGGGGGCAGTGGAGCGGAAAAATACATTCGTACTTATACGGGCGGATGTGTCACACGGACGTTTGACGAGGTATTCGACGCGGCATATCGCGTTAAAATACGACAATGTCTGCACCGCCGCGGTGCAGCACAATGTGTGTTCGCATGCATAATGTATACGCGAATCGAATGACGTTTGTCGCGGCTCAAAAAAAAAAAAAAAAAAAACCCAGTTAAAGGACGACGGTACCGTGCGTTCACGCGTGACGTGTTTTAATTTTTAATAATAAAATATTAAAAATTAAAAAAAATAAATAAAAAAATTGAAAAATAATAATAATTTACCTTTAATTTGGACTTTAAGTTGGGATCAAACGAAGTCTGAGCTTTGATGTAACGGTCGCCTGCCGTTTCTAAACGACCGATTTGTCGTAGACGTAAGTGACCGAGACCTGTGCGTGTCGGTCGTTTGTGACGAGAGAATATTATATCGTACTAAAAGTCTGAAATACTACTTGTATTGTAATAATCGTCGTCGTGTAGCGTTTTGTATAAAAATTCGTATCCGTTTCGGGTCGACTAAAACCGACGAGAACGATCAGTGTTGCGTCGTTTCGAATTTTTTTTTTTTTGTGTTCTTGATTTTTAGAAAAATTAAATACAGGACCTTTTTCAACACTACCGATACGCAGCGCACGGTCGGGTAGCGTGCAGTTTTCAAAGTATACCACGCGAAATTCGCACTCGTTGAATCAATGCATTTAACAAGTTGGCAACCATGGTATAATATTGTGAGTGGTCTTGAGACAAAACATCTTAAAATATCTACGACTTTAAAATATGAATACGTCCAAATAAAACTTTTTAACGGCCAAATTTCAATACCGAGTACTAGTGCTCCGCACGATCCGATTTTTTATTCTTTTTTTTTGGACCAGACCGGACTGATGCAATTTAACTGGTTCCAGGTTAACTGGACCACAACGGTAAAAAAAAAATTAAGTCAAACTGGACAGGACCAGACCGATAAAAAAAAATTCAAATCAGACCGGACCGGACCGTTTCATTTTTATCGCATTAGAACGATTGTACGGATTAAAAAAATATTTATAAGAATAAGATCGGGCTGTCCCGATTGTAAAAAAATTATCTTTGATATTTGTTTAAAGTGTGATTAAATACCTTTCTTTTATATAAATAAGTTGAGAATACTCGCCCTTTTTCACACTGCCGCTTAACTACGTTCCTGGAAAAATTACAATAATTGTAATATTATTGACGACAAATTTGAACGTGTTTATACACGTATAATATACATATTGTATTGTATCACGTGTTGAACTAAACAATACTAGACCGCGATTATATCATCAAAACTTATGTCGAACTGAAATTGGAAGCGGACCGGACCGGACCATGTTGGATCATAACACACAAAGACCGAAACGACTGGACCGTGGTCCGGTTTGATCTGGACCGGTGTAGACCAGACCGTGCGGAGCACTACCAAGTACACCAATAGAAAGACAAAGACGTGTTTAAAAAAAAACCCCGTTATCGTAATGTTGATTAGAAAAAACCAAAGTCAAATTGTTCTACATACAAATAATGGACCTCATGTCAACCATAGTTGACATGTGGCCGTGAACGTTTAAATAAAAAAAAAAAAAACTTAGAGTGTCATGGGTGACCCTCGGATGATGTGAAAACGGTAGGTATATGTGAGCTTAGGAATATAGGTTTAATATGTAGAATTTGAAGTAAATATTCTTAATTTAAAAGACATGATTTCATAATATTTGTAGGTTAGGTTTAAAATGTTTTAAGAGTTAAATTTTTTCAAATTTTATTTTCTGGACAAAAAGCGATATTCAATTCAATAATATATTTTGAATAATATGAAAGTAATAGTTGACTGAAATCATAAATAGGAATGGAAATTTATGTTCTCAGTTAAAGCAAAAATGAAAATGTATCAAATAACATTTATTAGAAAAAAAAATAAATATATTTATATAAACAATGAACATGTAGAAACGTGTCAAACGAGCGTTACGCGAAAAAGGTAACGCTAGAAAATTTCACTGCCCAAACGGAAAGGACTGAACGCCGTATAAGATGTTTTCACATCAAAAAATAAATAAAAATATGCACACATTGATAGTCCAATTAATCAGTGCTATTTGCGCGATAAGTAGATTTAAGCTCGCTATGAGCAAAAAAAAAAAAAAAAAAAAAAAAAAACATTCAGTTAACGAACAAACGCGTTTATGTATACGTGGTGCGACGTAATCCGGAAATCTTCATGGCCGAAAAACGAGACGAGCTCTACTATCACGAAGGGTACGCTAAACAACACGGACACGGGTAAATGAGCCGCGACACGATAGAGTCGCCACAATGACTGACGCTGTCGTAAATTTCGCTTTGGACGAGAACGCAATATTTTTTTACGATTTTGTGATGGGGACAAAACCGTCTTTTAGAACGCGAACGCCGCTGCGCACCGCTGGTCAAAACGCCGTGCCGGTAAAAACACGCGTAAAAACGAATCGTTCGCGATAAGACGCGATAAGACTCTTATCGTGGGCCGACGCGTCGTTGTAGTTGTACTAGGTGGCACAAATAACCGAATATCAAGTCTTAACGTCCTGCGTATTTTATTTTCATGCTACTGACTATACTCTTAATGGACTTAATGTGATGATACAGTCAAAATGTTAATTAATAACCGGTTTTTTCTGATTACTAAAGCGTTCGGTTGGTTTGAAAAACCCACCAACGCTTTTTCGTTTCAAGCCGCTTTGGCTGACGTGTAATTCATTTTAACTGGACCACCACGAGCTATACTGGCGGAATAACGCCGAGTCAAAAACGATATACTCGGTTTGAGATTTTCATTCGGACAATATTTGTCAGAGGAATTTTGTTAACCGTGGCATTTCGAATCGCTTACGATTTTCTTTTTTGTTTTTCGTTATTACACTATACATAATTCAAGCTGTTTAAAACGATTCTTTTGGAAAACCTTTTAAAAATGCATTATATTTATCAGAGTGATTATGTATTATTGATAATGACTACTAAACAAAAAAATGTAAGAATCTCTAAGATTTTGACAGTCTTAACTCATGTTTTTGACATCTTACTTAGTCACCGAGGGCGTCGAGGGACTCGGGAGTGAACTTATACTTAAAATTTATTTTCCTTCCTATCACAAAAAAAAAAAAAAAGAAAAACTATATAATTATAATAAAGAAAGCCAGTAATACTTCGCACTATAGATATTTTTTGCTCCCCAGACAAGAGAATTAGTGAAAAAAATCTTAGCCGAGATACGTTTGTGATTGAAAAACGATACATATACATATATATGTAGTATGATAATGTTTTAAATTTGAAATCGTGATTAATCGATGTTTCCGAAAAACAATGTCGAGTGAAACTTATGTGTAATAGTTTTAGAATATTAGTATCAACTTATTTTCAAAAAAATTGTAATTTTATAAAAAATTGATGACATTTTCAAATTACTTATAAAAATAAGTTCAGGAATAACAATAAAAATCTATCTAAGTTTAATAATATTCGTAAAACTGCTTCACTTTGCCGTATTTAGACACTTCTAACTACTTACAAAATATGCTTGTACAGGATTTTTTATATAACTATATCTTTAGTCTAGTACAATATGAAGTATAATACATACATTATATATATATATATATATATGCAGTCATATAAAACATTCTAAAATGACTGCTACGGGGTCTGTACCCTTAGTTTAGAATAACTTAAAAAAAAAAAAAAACTTTTTTCAGTATAATCCTCGAGGTAAACCCAATAATATGGAAATTTTTTCGAAATTCCCTTTTACTTTTTCAAACAGTAAAAAACACAAATTTGTAAAAATAAATGAAAAAACTTTTAAAATAGCGATTTTAAAAATCCGACCGTTGTCATTTTTATGAAAAAAAAAAAACGTCTGATATTGGTCAAGTTTCGACTTCATACACGAGTAGTTTTAGTTTTGAACATTTCGCGAATGGTTTTAAAAATCGTAGGCGTGCTTCGAAAATATGAAATATGGATCTGCATTGTTGTTACTGCCCCGCGTATAAATTGAATAGCCTGTTTGAACGTACAATTCGCTTTCTTTTCGGTATTCATCATATCCGTTCGAATATTCGAGTATTTTAATAAGGTACGTTTAAACAACAAACGAACGAATTTATTACGTATTTATTTAATCGACCGTCATAAATTTTACCGTCAGTCTAAATAACTGTGTCGCATCGCAATATCGATTGGATTTCGAAAGAAATTATTTAACTCGAAAAATAAACTGCAGGTAGCGGCGAGTATATATTATTTTAATGATACGTATTTTCCGCTAAATCCTTTAAGACGCGCGATTAACCGAATAGTTCCGTAATAATACGTATGAACTGGCCACGTAAAAACGTAAGCTATTTTCAAAGTGGCTTTCGACGCGTACGGTTTTTTAAAAACGACATTTAGAAAAAACGACAACCGTATCGAGGATATTTATCTCGAGGATTAAACGCGGGGGAAAAAAAACGATTTTAAAACGTCATTTTCAAACAAAGATGACGGGCGCCGCCGTGGGCACCGCAACAGGAACCGTGGAATATATACCTACTAGCTGTTATTGAACGGTCTGTGAGAAATATCAAAAACACAATAGAAACGTTATACGAACAATAATAAGCACACGATTCGAGTGCAGCTGATATGCTTTGATAAAGTATTCAAAACACTACTGTTTCGAATACGTTTATTTTTTCCGATTACGCTTTCCGCGTAGGCATTCTGAAATATACGGCGTATACGGCAATATTCGAACGTTTTTATCCACGTACTCGGCACGTCAACGTTTTGACCGAAAATCACGAAAACACGTCGTCGAATCCGATTTCGAAGTACATTATTCATTTTCTCGCGGGGTATGTTCTTTTGCAACTGACAGCGGCACACGCGCGCACACCGTCGCGACGTCTTTTCAAAACGAGAGCCCCCGTGGACTGTTGTCAAAACGATACTAGATTTTCGCGGTGTTCGCGAACTGATGCTGCTGCTGCAGCTGCGGGCGATCGACCCGTATGTAAAATTGATACTGTCGTCTGGGAGGCCGCGATGCTGCTGCCCGCGACCGGTCGTGTGTAACTGACAGCGGCGGACAACACAATGCACGTGACACGCGACAACATTATTATTATTATTATTATTATTATTATTATGATGACCCGAATATACGGATCGAGGCCCTTTGCCTCGGGGTGTTCCACCGCCCGCCCGTCTGGAATTATGTCGGTCTCGAGTGGGAAAAACGCTCGTGGTAAATGAGTGAAAAGAAAAAAAAAACGCCGTGACTTATCGACCCTACACCTTTTTCTGAATAAATCGGGTCTGTCTACGATCGTGATACGGATTAGTGCGACCACGACCTGACATTTTTTCGTTGCGTGACGGTTTTCTCGCCAAAGAAGCGAAATGAGGTCGTATTTTTAATTTTTTTTTTCTCCGTAAAAGAATAACTAAACTCTCCCCGACAAATGTCTTGTGTGTACACTCAATCCGCGCATACACACAAACTTCAAATTATATAGTCGATAAGTGTTTCGACGGGGAAAACTTCCTTGAAATGAAGATTTGAAAATTCTTTGAATTTTAACTTTATAAAATCATGTTGTATATTAAAAAAAAAAATGAAAAAAAAATTTTGACGATTTAACTACTACGAGATAGCGCGTTTTTTTAAAGTCGGTAAAAAAAATCTAAATCAAAAATTATGTACAATGTTTCAATCGTTTGACGTATATTATTTATCGCCTATTACTAATTGTTAGTGTTTATCAACGTGATATAGTTTAATAAATTTATGATTTTTACAAAACGTATCATTGAAATGGATTCTTATACGACTGCAGAGTGCAAATCCATTTAGTGCTTTGCGTTGATGGAGTTCATTATCAATGGCGTGCAATCGTGAATTTCCATGAATCGGATTATGTTACCGAGATTATATTTGCGGTAACATCGGAAACCATAAAACAGCGTGACATGACAAATGGAGAAAATAGCGAACTAACCATAAAACATATAAATAAAAGATAAGTGTACAATAGCATTAAAAAAAAATATATATATATTTATTTTGAAGTTTTTCCGATCAAAACGAGAAAAGTAGAACAAACTCAACCCGAAATCTCATAATATTATAGTATTTATATTTGTTCTCTTATTTTCTATCTAAAAAGTATGACCCGTGTTGGTGAATCGCGGCTCGATCAACGGATGTTAGGTTAATAGGACCTGAATGAATGAATAATATACGTTTTGTATGATTATACGAGACGAGTAGCATTCGTATTGATTGTTTATTGTGTATCCATTGTACCGAATACGAGAATTCGAGACTGAAATTATTAACGTATTGGTTTTTAATTCGCGATTGACGGGGTTTTCATAAAAAAAAAAAAAACGACGAGATATCATCTTCGAAAGTAGCTCTCGAAGAGATCAAACGGAGATGGTCACGTGACTCGCGAAATTCGTGGACAATACGTGTAAACGGATTTCCATATGCGATTTGAAAAATGTTTTCCGGATGGATTAAGTGTAACGAATACACGAAGTATTTTTCATATACACCCGGGTCATGCAATCCGTATCTATGTATGTATCTCGAGTTGCCTGCCCACCACTAATATATGCAGCTAGTGTCGTAACTCGTCTAGTTTCATCTTGGCCGCCAGCGGCTGTTTTCACTTTTTTTTAAAGCCTGTCGTTTGACAGGTATATATTATTTCATTGCAAAAAATATTTCATTGCTCAATTTAAAAACTTCCACGGGGCAACGGAGTACGTAATTTTCTCAAGAATTTCGAGCTCTCGCAAGAGCAAACTAACCTGTGGTTTTTTTTCTGTTGATATTAAGTGATTATAAGTGGGCAAAATAGGTCATGTCTGCGTTCTCGACAATCTTGTGGCTGTAAGCTCTAAATAAACTTTCGGTTTGTACACGTGCGTTTCAATACACAAGGATATCTCAGATTATATCTTCTATAGGAAAGTTTAATGAGAAAATGGCCGATGAAACTCTGAAATGGTTAACTGTCGAATGCGTATGATATTTATTATAATACATATAATCATTAATAATCAGTAATTAACTATATTATACAAATTATTATTAATAACATTATCTGTAGATCGTTTTATTTACAAATATATGTTACAACTTTATTCGCTAAAACAATCAAAAATGTGTAAAAATCGGCACTTAAAATAACTTAAATATACAATTATTTTTTTTAATTAAAATATGCTTTTATACGGGAATTTAATTCTGAAATATGTAGTAGTTAATAACATTATAAATACACAACACGTACGCACATTTTGCACATAACAAATTTTAAGAATTTTGAAAAAAATCTCAATTCTAGTCGAAGAGAAATTATATTTGTCTATTATGATTCCAAACTATACGTGATTTTCGTTATTATTTATAAATTATAACCATTTACAATACATCCTTCTTAATCGTTATTTTCTCGTATCGAAAAAAAAAAAACGATGAGAATTTAGTTTAAAAGTAAAACCTTTTTAACATATATGAATTCGCATGTTTTTAATTATAAACGTATATGAACTTAAATGTTTACAAATTAACTTAATAGTATTTTTCATAACCTTCAGTTAGAAGTAGTTATAGTAGTTATTTAAAAGAACGACGAGTACAGAGATTAAGGAGTTTGATATAGTTTTAAGACTGTTCTTTGTTTGTTTGTTTTTTTTTTTTTTTGAACGTGGTACAAAATAATACGGACAATAACTTTATACATAGAGTTTGTTGAATATATAAGTTATATTATATTAAATTGTTATATAATATCTTATAAAATACTTGTACTATTGGACCACTGTCCGTTTTACGTATATTTAAAGAAATTATTATTATTATAATTATTGTATTGAAATATTTTAGATTTTAGGCATTTTACGAAAGCAATAATATATACTAAAAATCAATAATCATCGAATCAAAACGTTTCTCGTATCAGAGTTACAATATTTAGTGTTTTGTATCTAGTACAGAGGTCTATAACTCGCAGCGCATCTTTTTTTTTTCGCTTTAGGCCCATGAACACGTTTTAAGAGAAGCCGATAACTTTTTCTTTCTTTTAGCTGAAATATTTACACATAATAAGTGTGCACAGAGTGTGTGCAGTTTTTTTAACAATACAAATATGTGGCTCACTGCGTAAAAAATTTGAAAACATGGTAGTGATAATGTATGTGTGCAGATATCTTTTTCATATATCCCGTCCACAAGGGCGTTCATAGGAAGAAAAAGGAGCCATTTTCCTCCAATAAGAATTTTTCGAAACTATTTGCAATTTAAATCAAGTTTATTGGTTTGAATACAATTTTAATTAACCACGCGTTCAAAAAGTGTTAATATTATGCTATACATCTCATGAGACGATATTACGTTGTTTATTTTATTTAGTACATTCGAGTACTTAATTCTGTTTTAGAATGAATTTAGTGGAAATATATTAAAGTTTAAAATAACTAGTGATGTTACTAACCTAGATTTTCAAGGACGAACCGAACTCGGATCAAATTTTTCCTAAAATTATCGAACCCGGACGGAACCGAACACATACCGAACCATACTTTTTAAATATCGAATCAAACGCTAACCGAACTTTAGAAAAGACAAAAAATTCAATAAAATCTATTTCCGGATCTATTTCAGTCGTCTTTTTTCGTATCATACAGCGTAATACGCTCAGCCCGGCTTGGCCGTCTCGCACAATACAGAAATAAATAGGCTGAGGCAGGAGAGGGTACGTATGTCTTCGGCGTCGGTGATTTGTCTACACTCTATACTGGTTACAACACGGAATGAATACCGAGAAAACTCAATCATTATCCATTCGCTAAGGAGTTAAATTTCGTTGAATAATTGTACGTTTCATTATTTCAATAATATTCATCACTTCAACGAATAATTAAACGAATTATATGTCTCTCTCATACGGCCTCTTTTAGAGTATTCTTCCATTCTATGGTATCCTTCGGGTTATTTTTACTATAAAAATAATAAAAACAATAAATAAATAAACATCACTGTAAAACCGTAAAATCCTTCGCTTCACTCAGAATCTAAAAGTTCGATTTTCAAACTGAACCGGACACCCCGATTTCGTGACATCGCTAAAAACAACCATTTCGATTTCGCCCGGGCTGTGAATTTATCCCACCCATCTCTGTGATTACACCCACCCACACACGTTGTTCCTTGTTTACCTACACGCGTCGTTTTCTTTCGTTCCACAGGTGTTGATCGGCGAAGTGGTTTTGGTGGCGGCGGCGGCGGCGAGGGCGGCGTCAACGGCTGTGGCGGCCGCGGTGGTGGTGGCGTCGGCCGCGCGAAAGTGTAATGGACGGGTGGTGACCGACGACGACGGTGGCCGGTGGTGCAGCGGCGGCGGACACGCGTCGTCGTCGTTGTCGTCGTGTTCCTCGGCCGCGGACGTGACGTACTACAACTGCGCAGGCGGCGGCGGCGGCGGCGGCGGCGGCGGAATAGACCGCGGCGGCGGCGGCGACGTCGCCGGCGAGATGTGCGCGTTGAGCCACGGCGCGCCCGAGCACGTGTCGCGGACCAGCGTGGCGTTCGGCGTCGCGTCCCTGGCCATACTGCTGACCGGTTTCGTCACCGGCTCGTGGGTGACCACCCGTGAACCGTACCGCGTGCCCGGCACGGACGCGTACACGGCCGCCGTGTTCCGCATCGGCCTTTGGAAGGTGTGCCCGACGCTGAGGAAGATCAACTCCACGCTGAGTGAGTACCTACCTAGTCCGTCTGTTTTGGATTTTTATTTCGTTTTCGAAAATCGTTCCGGTGTAACGGTGAAATTTTACCACCCACCCTCATCCCCACCCGCCGGGTAAGAATATTCTAGGATTTTTACACCACCACCACGGTATAAGATTATCCTGGGACCGGGGTCGCCAACCGGTCGATCGCGATCGATCATTTTAGAATCGTAGTACGAGGTGTGTAAATAAAGTAATGAGACTGATAGTGTAGCTGGCATCATTAATAGCTTTCCGTTTGAAAAGTTTTGTAGATAAACATGTAATGTACCTTCAGTACGAGTTTGAACTTCATAGTGTCACATGTTGGTCTGTGGTGATTATTTTTGTAAACTGGTTTTTTTTAGTAACGGGTGATTATGGTTCTGAGCAACAATGTGGTATCCGATTCCGTTTCTAATTTTGTTACCATGCGACCGAAACTTTTCAAAAGCTTCAACAAGCTTATGGAGAAAATGTGTTTTCAAGGTCCCAGGTTTTTAGGTGGTACAAAGCATTTTCATAAGGCAGAGAGTTCATTGAAGATGAATCTCGTAGTGGAAGACCTTCAATTTCAAAAAAATGATCAATACGATGTTTATTTGCTTTTTTGATAGCCGAGGAATAGTCCACAAGGAGTTTGTACCTCAAGGCCAAACAGCCAACCAACAATTTTATAACAAGTTCTTGAAAGATTTCGAAAAAGGGTGATTTGGGTGGAACCAAACATCAAAAACACCTGGGTGCTGCATAATGACAATGCACCTTGTCACACAGCCATTTCAATTAACCAATTTTTGGCAACCAAAAATATTCCTGTGGAACCTCAACCCCTCTATTCACTTAAGTCCTTGTGACTTTTTTCTCTTTTCAAAAATAAAAATTCACCTCAAAGGACTACATTTTGGGACACATGAAAAAATTTAAATGTCTGTGACTGACCAACTGGAAGCAATTCCAGTAATTGAGTTCCAGAACTGTTATGGACAATGGAAACATCAACTCCAGCGTTGTGTGGACCCCCAGGGTAATTACTTTGAAGAGGATAATGTAAAATAGTTATTTTAGTTCAATAAAAATATTATAAAAAATCAATCTCATCACTTTATTTACACACGTCGTATAATGTGTGGATTTTACCGATATCGGACGATCGCGTTATGTTGTGCATTAATCGAACACGGCGTTTCTGAAACTTTTTTATCCATGGAACCCTTTTTTTGGATGTCCGCTTTAATGGCGGAACCACAACTTTTTTTTGGTTTTTTAGCTTTTTCTAGGATTATTTGTAAATAAATCGTAATCGTATTATAATATTGTGTCGAAGGTGTTTAAATCAAAAAAATACGTTTAAATAAAAATTAAAATAAAAATAATAATAATTGTATACATATATAATATTTACTACATTTTTTTTCCCCACTAGCCGCTCCTTATCTTTAGTTGGATATTTCAAAAGTAATTTTCTTGAACATTTTGAAATAAACCACTAAAGCTTCGCGGAACCCTGAATTGATCTCCACGGAACCCTGATGTTCCACGGAACACAGTTTAAGAAACGCTGGTTTAACAGATGATGGTCATCGAAATAATTTATTATTACCATTTGTCAGTCGGTCACTAAAACGTGTCGTATATTATTATCCATATAATAAGATAATATAATGTAATCTAACTATCGCTCTCTTTACCTCGAATATGTGCAAAATCACAAATAATATTCCTAAAATCTAAATAAATATATGTCGATTTATAATATATTATAATTAATAGTAACATTAATCGATACAAGACTCTAAGTAAAATAGTGATTTTAAATTTCACGGCGTCGTACGTATTAACGTACCTATTATGACCACACGCGCAAACGATTCCATGACAATTCAGCGCGGTAATTTTAGCTCACGACAATTAAGCGCTGACATTTCAGCGCAACACAAATCAGCGTATACGACATTTCAGCGCAACACAAGTCAGCGTATACGACATTTCAGCGCAACACAAGACAGCGCATACGACATTTACGCGCAAGACATTTCTCACATCATGTTTATTAAAATATACTTAGTTAATTGTTAGTAAATATAAAAAATTCCCAAATTAAAATCATTATCGATAAATGCACATTTATTAATCTTAATTAATTGAACAAAATAAATATAAAAAATTCATAAATTAAAATCATTATTGCTAAATACACATTTATTAATCTTAATTAATTGAACAAAATAAATATAAAAAATTCATAAATTAAAATCATTATTGCTAAATACACGTTATATTATAATATAATAAATCACTTGTTTAAATTAATATTATGAGCAATTCCTTGTAAGTAATCATTGAGTGGTCGGTTTTCGAAATCGTTGCATAGATGTAACATTAATACAGACATGATGTTTTGGAATGTTGAGTTGAGAGAAGAGTGAGAAATTATTTTATACTAGTATTACCTATATCAGATTATCTCGATTATCTAGACACCAATGAATAATAACACAGACTTATATTATAACACCGATAACACCGGAGAGTGTTTCTATTAGATATTTATAAATTTAATATTTGTTGCGCTGAATTGTCACGCGCTAAAATATGATGCGCGCTAATTTGACGCGCGCCAAGATGTCGTATGCGCTTAATTGTCGTGCGCTATAATTACTATGCTCAATTGACGTGCGCTGAAATTACCACGCGCAATTGACGGTACACCCGCGCAAACGCATGGCAGCGCTCAGTGATTGCAATAAATTGTATCGAAAAACACGAAATTTCTCTTAAATCTAGAGTTTTGCATCAATTCATATTTTTGAATTACTAAAATGAATTTAAAAAAAAATTACATATTGTGTTGGCAAAAAAAAATAAGTTCCCATTTTACTTTAATACGTTAACCCCCAAAACAACCTCTTGAGGGTAGTTAAAAAAAAAATGAAATTCACTTATCATTTCAGATTTCCATGAATACTGGAACTTTTTTGGTATACATTTTACTCCATTTTGAATATTTATGCGATGAAATCGCTATGACACAGTTGTTGAATTACCCTCTTTAATTATATTTGAAAAATGACGATAATAATAACAACAAGCGATTCGATTTATTAGATATAACCGTCGATTACAGAATAGACTATTCTGTAATAAATGATGTAACTGAATATAGGATATCTATGACTTGTACAGTAGAACTTAGGACACTACGATGATAATTAAGAAACGAAATTACCGTTGATAGAGAACATGGTTTGGTCAATTTCAATTTTATTTTTACGATTACATCAGTAAGTTTCACAAAAGTTTGAACAATTCAAAAACAATTTATTGTGGAACAAAAATTACTTGGTTCGTGTAGTGGATATCGAACAAATAAAAACGATATTGCATCGTTCGATTTCTTTTTTTTATACGGTAAAAGAGTTGTTTGAGTAGCTAGCGTTGTTCTTTCCCACGCAAAGCAGTTTTTACGGATAAATTATGGAGCGTCCACTCAAAAATTATAGTAGTTGATATTTTGTTGGGAATTCGTTGTGTGTTTATTGGAAAGAACGACGTGTAGAGAGATTAAGGAGTTTGATAAAGTTTTAAGACTGTTCTGAAAATTATTCATTGAATTGAAACTATTAGATATTATTGGTTGACCAGCGGTTATTTTGGCGAATAATGGATTGGAAATGTAGGTATTGAAGACGTGACGTCTATTTTTAGCTGAACAATTGTCAACTTGTTTTGAAAACCTTGTGAAGTTTTCGAAATAGATACACGATGAAGGTTTCAAGTTTTTATCTATATTACTCAAAAAGTCATGTCTTAATAACTAAAATCGATTTCCTAAAAGTCTCGTTTACTGCACGTTTTACCGTATTTACTAAGTTTTCGGCAGTTTTGGAAAAAAAAAACTATTTAAAATACGGAGAAATTAACTCTGAACTACTACCATCTACATTTTGAATCTATGCAGTATCTGGATGACGTTTTGACGAACAATGTTTACTTTAATCAAAAAATCAAAAAAATTACAACGTTGTAAAACCAACAGATGCTTTGCTTCGCTCATAATTTAAAAGAATAGTCTTCGTACCTAGAAATTCTATGAGGATGTTTTAATTCCATCATAATAATTTTTTATGGGAAAACTGTCTATTTTGAAAAAAAATCACCCGAATAATCGTTCGTTTTACCCCTCTTTTTGTTATGCCGTATCGAGTACGTATTCTTTGCGCAGTGTCTATACACTGTTTTTGAAGCCTTTTGCACCTGGAGTATCGGCGTGTTCGATGTCACGAATAATTGCCACGGCAGTGATTTATGCTTATCGCTTCTGACGAGGGACGGTGCTGAAATTTTCGCTCGTTAAATGTCCTTTCCCCGTCTTCGTCCAACCACTACATTTATACCAACCTCGAGCCCACCTTCCAATTTGGTGAAAGTCCGAACCGCGTATACGACGCGGTGTTGGTTTTTTTTTTATCACGTCTCCTCTATTCTTAATTTTTCCCCCTTTTTTTCCCCGGGTATTTTTTTATTTCTTTTTTTACTTTATTTTTTATTCTAAAGAAATCTCTCTCCGTACTCCGATGATGTTTGAGGTCCGGACAAAGTTTTCACTGAACCGTCGACCGTTGTGCATGCACGTGTATTCACGTGGTTTTTCAACGTGGAATAGGCTCTTCACATTGATCGTCGTCGTCATCGTATACGTATATGACATTATGTAACGCTCACAGTTGACCCGTTTCATTGTCAACAGCACTGACAATAGTGTCTGGCGATCTGGTTTTAACAAAAAAAAAAATAATAATAATAAATAATAATAATAGTAGTGATAATAAAATAAATTAAACGGCTATACAATTATAATAATAACAAAAGGTATAGTTATTTATTTATTTATTTATTTATATTTATAGTCGTTTTTTACAGGACAAGCCCGTTAAAAGAATATATATAATAATAATCGAGACAACTGAAAAGATAAAGAAAAAATAATAATACATAGGTACAATATAAGTTTTTGGTTAAATTAAATGGTGAAATTCATAAATTGTGACAAAATAAAAATAATAATAATAATTATAATAATAATAATGGTTTTAACTTGAAAACAAAAACAGAGCTTTCATTCTTATACAATCACGAGACATAAAAAAAAAAAAAAAAAAATCCACATCATTACAAATTAGACTGCACAACGTAAGTGCTCTCGGGAAACAAGAACCGGTAAAAATTTTTTTTTCGGTATATAAAAAATAAAAAAAATAAACGTCATTTCAATAACAATTTCTATACGCATCGACGTCGACGTCGCATTTAATCGGTACGGCTCGGAGGGTTCGGCGTACGATGCACCGCTGGTCGTTCACCGTTTTCTATTCGGCGATTTCGTACGGATCACAACGATGTGTACGTTATACCTTCACGTTTGAGTAACGAGTATTTTGTTGTGTGTATTACCGTTTGATTTGTAGAAAAACGTTGTTTACGACGTTCGACAGTCTGACGAATCACGCGGAGATATTTCGAAGACATTTTTATTATCATTTTTATTACTATTATTATTATTATTATTATTATTATGTCGTTTTCACATCGATGACGCGGGCTTATTGCGAAATTTTCTCGTCTCTGTGAAACGCGACTTATTGTTTGTTCGTGATGTTTTATTAGAAATACTTAGAAATATGATGGCGATGCGTATACAAAACAAAGTGTCCCGGGGGACGATTTGGAAAATGCAATAAACTGTGTTCTAATTCATTATTTATATCTTTATCTTTTCATTATTTTTTTAAAAATGTTTAGTTATTTTAGTACTGTGCTTACAATAGACATTTATTTGATTTTTTTTTTTTTTTTTTTTTTTTTTTAATGTCGAAACAAGGATCAGAAAATTTTAAATTGTTTTCAGTAGTTAAAAAAAATAAAAAATAAAACAAAAACAGCTAGTTATTTTGCGATTCGGATATTTAGGACAATATCGGTCATGAAATTTCTGATTAATTTCTCGTCATTCATTCATTAAAATGTTTGAAATTTTTGAAATTTTGTATACAGTTCAATGGCATGTCCAATCATTAATATTAAATTTGTAATACTGATATATTTTTTCATTAAATACTAGATGAGAAGTCACTTATACACAATGTAATGAACATTTTCGGAAAATTTAGAAAAGCATAAGAATATTAATGGATGCACTTTAATATTTTAGACTTAAATTGATTAGATTTTAAATGATTAAAATTGAAACACTGACATTTTTCTAAAAATCAGATCCACAAAACGGTCGTTTTAATTATTATTTTTTAAATGTATGAAAAAATAAATTGAAGTTCTAGTTCAAAAATGTTGAAACACGGTTTGCATGTGTAATTTATTTTTTAGACTTTTAGAGAATCTCTAATATAGACAACAGTATCTAAATGTGATTTGAGTAATGTGTAATTGAGAGTAAATATGTTTTGTTCAATTATTAAACATTATCCAGTTGAAAATACTATTGTCATTGGCTCGATCGGTTTCGAGTATATAAATAATATTTTATATGTGTGAATAAATGTATAATTTTATCTCGATTTTTATCTCAAATCCACGCGAAATATTGACGGATCTTTTTCGTCACCGTTTTTATACTCTCGTTACACAACATTTTTATCTGTAAAAAGCAATTCAGCTTGGGCCGTTTTATTATTTCGGAACTAAAGATGTTAACGATGGTGATATGTCATAGATACCGACGGATACATCGAACAATTCTCATGTTTCAGTGCACCCCGACCGATTTCGAAAACGACAACTGCAGTGCGTGCATGATATATTAATATGTGTCATACGTATTATAAACGATGTATTTTATGTGTAGTTGGACGTCACGAATTCGTGCTATTTCGATTTGACTTTTGAAAACGTAGTTCGAAAGTCGACGTTCACGTTAAAAACGTAAACCGTACACGGCAATATTAAGGTATATTTTGAAAATAAACATTTAAGATATTTTCTTCGCGGTAAGATGAGATTGTGCAACCGTCGTATTTTCAACACAATCAACATAATATTATACGTAATGTAAAACGTTTGGTTGCTGTGTTTGCATCCCAGCCATAAGTTTTCGTGTCGATCCGGAATTTCGGTATAATTAAATTGTGTTTTATGTGCAATTTTCGTTAAAACTGTTTAAATTGTTCTTTTTTGAATTTTAGATTCTGAGTGAAGCGAAGGATCTTATGGTTTTACAATGATGTTTATTTTAGATTCTGAGTGAAGCGAAGGATCTTATGGTTTTACAATGATGTTTATTATTTTTTTTTTTTCTTTTTTTTTTTTTTTTTTCTTTTTTTTTTCTGTAAACACTTTTTCGTATAGAAATACTTGTCCAAAAGTTTCGTCCAGCAACTTTTTAGATTCGAAATTGAACTGAGATGGTACTTTAGAGAGGTCATTTTTCCAAAATCTCCATAGTTTTTCCAGTAACCAAGAATAACGATCGAAAAACTGAGTAAAAACGGTAAAATCGGTAAAAATCCGCCGTAAACGAGATTTTCACTGTTCAGATTTTAGGTATTTAATCATAAATCGAAAAGTATTGAAGCTAGAAACTTGAAAATTCTATCCAATATCAAATACATACTTTTTTATATTGGACAACATTTTCAGAACAATTATAGCACTTTTGACTTAAATAAAGAACTTTTAATTTACCAAATTGTTTGAAAGTTTTTATGTAATATAATTTTAAATATTTGACAAAAAGTTCTGAAAATTTAATATGACCTTACTCATATACCTACCTAATTATCCTAACAAAAGTTCAAAAATCGTAAGTCAGGATTTTTTTTTATACACACTTTAATAAATTATTATAACTCACCAAAAATTATACAAATAACCGTAAAATACGTTAACAGTATTTAAATAATAATAGATTATATAACACTGAAGCTTTGCTCAGAATCGTTTTATACTAAAGAAATGAGTCATCATTTCTTTAAAACTTAATACATTCATCACCAATATCTTGTCCGAGGACCGAAGGGACGAAGGACGAACATGTACCACCATCATCTCACTTACCAGCTTTTTTTTTTTTTTTTTTTTTTTTTTTTTTTTTCTGTAAACACTTTTTCGTATAGAAATCCTTGTCCAAAAGTTTCGTCCACCAACTTTTTAGATTCGAAATTGAACTGAGATGGTACTTTAGAGAGGTGATTTTTCCAAAATCTCCATAGTTCTTCCAGTAATCAAGAATAACAATCGAAAAACAGAGTAAAAACGGTAAAATCGGTAAAAATCCGCCGTAAACGAGATTTTCAATGTTCAGATTTTAGGTATTTAGTCATAAATCAAAAAGTATTGAAGCTAGAAACTTGAAAATTTTATCCAATATCAAATACATACTTTTTTATATTGGACAACATTTTCAGAACAATTAAAGCACTTTTGACTTAAATATAGAACTTTTAATTTACCAAATTGTTTGAAAGTTTTTATGTAATATAATTTTAAATATTTGACAAAAAGTTCTGAAAATTTAATATGACCTTACTCATATACCTACCTAATTATCCTAACAAAAGTTCAAAAATCGTTAGTCAGGATTTTTTTTTATACACACTTTAATAAATTATTATACGATTTTTTTCGATATTGTCTGATTTCTTTTAAGTTTATTTCTAATGAGTTATAATTGTTATAATAATTGAAGTTTAAATGAGTTATATCTAATTGAATATTTTATGAGGGTTTAATTACAAAAAAACTCACCAAAAATTATACAAATAACCGTAAAATACGTAAACAGTATTTAAATAATAATATATTATATTACATTGAAGCTTTACTCAGAATCGTTTTATACTAAAGAAATGAGTCATCATTTCTTTAAAACTTAATACATTCATCACCAATATCTTGTCCGAGGACCGAAGGGACGATGGACGAACTTGTACCACCATTTTTTTTTTACTATTATAATACGGTTGTTTTTGTAGATTGACCACGACACTTAGAACAGAACAGGACCAATTAGAACTTGAGTTCTACGGTCGGATAAAATTTTTTTATAGTAACCATGAGCCATGGTGACTTTATTCACTGACCTTTGGCGTTTGTTTTTTGTGTAATTGAAAAAGTTTTTTCGGATACCCGATCGCATATTTTCCGAGTAATATTTCTCTAGTGCCTATGTTATTCAAACTAGTAGGCTGATCATTTTCGATAAAAACAATATAAAAATACTATTCAAATACAATTATATATATATATATATATATATATATATATATATATATATATATATATAATTATAGTGTTTTTTTAAAATTTTTTTTTTTATGTTTCTGTCTTTTATTATAATATAATATTTCCATGGTCAATGCTCGATACCGTAGACCAAAAACGCGGCCAGAGGAGTTCGAAAGCGACGCATTTTATTATTGACAAAGTTAGGCTCACACTACGTCGTCCGTGTCGTCGCATTCCGTATTTTTACGATCGTGCGCTGCATAATAAAACGCAACTCGTCGAAATCTCACTAACATTTGATAACAATGATACCTGCAGATATACGTATATTAAAATTCTCATTTTCTCACATTATTCTTGTTCTTGTTTTTTCATTATCTGAGGGAGGGTTGTTATTGAAAACAGACGGAAATGAGGGAAAATCGTGATCCGCACGCGGTCATAAGTTTGATATATTTAACTGAGCGGTAGTGTTCGGTTACCGTGAGACATATACCATATTATTGCGGTACATCGTGTGGTTTAGTCGATCCATCTGAGATCCAGCAAATCATTTGACTCGAACGGTGGTAGTGTGAACCCCCCAGCTCAACGGTCACAGAAGTAGATGCCGTTGATAGGTATATTGTCCGTATTGCTTTGAGACATAAAGACGTGTTGTCAGTAATAATTATCCTAAGCTTTTTTGTCAAATTTCATCTTCACCTATTATAATACGGGTAGTAAACAACGATTGTACCTGTCGGTCATGGTGGCATAGAGAACTAAATCTCTTACGAGACGCACGTCATATTTCGATTTCGCGATCGGGGGAAAAAAAACCCGTATTTTTGAATCGGAAAATTTGCGAAATGTACAATAATAAAAACCCCGGCGTAGGTATCCCCGGCAGCAGGGTTCGTGCACGGCACACGGGTATTTCGCGTTAAAAAGAAAACCCGACCGTCCCAGGGGGGGGAGATGTACGCGTATCCTCTGTGGCGTACGCCGCACGGGTGAGTAGAAAAGGGTGGAGAAAAAAATAACACAAAAAGAAACGGTTGCAATACCGTCGAGCATAGCCCGAATATCGTGTGCCGTCCGACCCAATATCATCCGGCCTGTGTACGACGATACCACGAACGTAACGACTACAACGCACGCGTGCACTTACAAATACGCGTAGGTGTACAGCGACCGCGTAAACCAGGGGTCTTCAACCCGCGGTAGAAAATCTCAAAAATTCAACCACTCACCTTATCGATCGGCAAGTGGTCGTAAAACGCATAATTTTAAACATTTTTTTTTTTTTTTTTTTTTGAATTCATATTCAAACCGATTTCTCATTAATAACATGGGGTGTACTCGGTTGTACCACACAGGGACGCCCACAGATCACAGATACGTCACTCAGGGGCGGCAAAAAAAAATCGTGTTTCGTGGAGTACAACTATTAGTTCTGCGAGTAGGTAAATAATAATATACTCGTAATATTGATGGTACAATGATTTTCGAAGAGTCACTGAGTGTCTTAGCCGTGTGAGACCGACTTTAAGTAAACAAAAACCACAAATTTTGTAACTAACACTGATACTTCGTCAATTTTCCGGTCGGTTTGATTTCCGTCAAACATGAGGGCCCGACACGCGGGGCATTCTAAAACGGGAATCCGACGTTCCGACCCCGTCGAGCGTACTACGGTCTGCCGACGTCAGGTTCGTACCTACTCGTTCCTCGAGTCTGTTTGTCTCGCGGCCACTTACTAAGAAGGCAGCAGCAGTAACTTCACGGACGCGATGACGACGTACAACGAATTTGTCGTTATTTGCGGCCCGTGATCACATTTGGAATATCGCATGCGTATTTTCGATTTCGATAAAATTAAAACGGCCATGAGCCATCGATATTGAAAAAATCGGGAAAAGTGCGATGAAACAAATTAAATCACCTTCTTACTTGTTTAAAAACGTTGGTTATATTAATCATATCAATAACGGTTTGTAATTTAAAATTTAATCATGAAAATCGTAATGGTAAAACTGAATTTTAGTTTTAAAAACACAATACGTTTTTACTACGGATGCAAACCGCGAGACTTGTAGAAAATAACGTGTGGCCCTGTCCATAAAAAGGTCGAAGACCCCTGGCGTAAGAAGATGCGATTTTTTTCGATATTTGTACCTCTTTTAGAATACGGAGTTTGCAACATCTACGGCGACGGTGCGGTGTGGTAGAAGGATTTTGGGCGCGCGGACCACACTCGCAGACGTCTTGTCGGATGGTGTTCAAGCCCTATTGTGTCGTATTTTTTTATTTATTTTTTGCTCCGTCCAGAGACGTTATATATACCTACGTATATTATATCGACCGTCGTCGAAATCGCGATCGAGTAGTCCGGAGGGCACGGTGATCAAGGCTGCTCGTGCAAAATTTTCATTGGGGGGGGGGGGGCAATGATTAAAAATACCATTACCATAAACGTTGATATTGTCCAGAATTATGGTCGGTTTTATTACACAACGTTAATACTGATTCAACAATTAATATTTAATTATGCTAAATTTAGAAAAAATCATACTTGTGGTTTACTAGCTGTAGTATTATAATTTTCATTTAATTCTATTGAATTAGAAGTAGTCAAAATTCGAGTATCAACGCTATTTGTATTGATATTATTATTTTTTCGTCAAAAAATTGCCCATGAAAGTAGACTTACGCTCGTGTGAATTCATATTTTTCATTATTCGTACATACGAGTAGTATTCAATTAGATTTCACTCTAACTTCTGTAATTAAATCATTTTTTACGTAATTATGAACAAAATACCATAACAAACTATAATATCATAAAACAGATATCAATATGACGTCGACAATAAAAACTACGATTGAGTATGATTGGTTCGATCTATGACCAAGATTATAACTGAATACCGAAGTATTACCACAAATCAACAATACCACGGTGTGATGTTGAAAACAGTTTTTCTCCTCATCAGTGCTAAGACTTTGCTAAATAAATCATGTAAATACCCTCTTAATATTGAATAATGATCCACATCATATTAAACTAGGAACTTAGAATATTATCAGTAAAATATTTAAAGATTAAATAACGCATTATCTAAAAGAGCGGGGGAATGCCCCCCTGCGGGCGGCCTTGATGATGATATCGTGTACGTTGACGGTAACGATTTCCGATAAGGGTTTCACGGTGTATGTTATTACTAGGGCCCGGAATTATATGCAACACAAATCTATAAAATATGCAGTTTCATATCATAAATATGCAAAAAAACTTTTTTTTTCAAATTAACAAACTATAATGTTTTGAGTAAAAAATGTATTATGTATAAAAAATTGCTAAAATTTATTAAAAAACCACATACATGTACACAAAATGTAAACACATACATCGTATAAGTATGAAAATATTATAAAAAATTCTTATTTTAAAATTCAGAATAACATTATTTTTATAAAATTGTGTTTTAAAGTATTAGATAGTTACCTATACTATTCATATTAAATTATTATTTTATGACGAGTACCAGCATGAAGTAGTAAATATAGATTTTAAGTTTTCGAATTGAAAGGATCTACGATATCTCGGAGCATAGTTTTGTACTTGGAAAACTTCTTTCCACGTCACTAGATACAATTGTCGCATACCTATTTAAAACTAGATAGATCTTCAACTGACAGTTCCTCGTCGTGGTCACATTCCATAACCTCGCCGTCGATGTGCACCTATCGGCTATCGATAGTATTATAATGGATTACTTACGATTGACAGTAGATATTTTTGCATACGTAAAATCTACGAATTGTAGAATATGCAACATTTATGCAACTATAATGAAATATGCAATAAATATGCATTTTCATTCGAATATGCAAAAATTTGCAAAAAAAAAAACTATCCATAGAATATACACATTACGAAACGTTGACAAATGTCAAGGTTTATAATAATCAAGGTGAATTATAGAAGAATATGCATTTGCATATAAATCCGGGCCCTAGTTATTACGCGTGTAACGCGCGTAGACATTATATTGAAGGCGGTTTCTGACGAAAATCGAAAAGTATCGACGGGCCGCCGTCACGCCTCGAGGGTGGTAGACGTTTTTTTTTTTGCTTGACGAGATTTCCAGTGTGACCCACGGGGTTTCGGAAACGGTGCAAATGCGTTTCGGGGAGAATACAATTATAGTAACCGAACAACGATGTGCGTTCTGGCCGGATGCAGTTCGTATTCTTCATTCAGTATTCTTCGCACTGCAGACAAGACGATAGTGATGGGTGTGTTGGATTTTAAAAAGAAATGACGTACCGTTTCTCTGGTTTACCGATTACGGGCAAACTCTCAGTGTAAAATAACCTGATCTTACACGAGTGTTTGGCCGTTACAGTTTAATTGTCTGAAGATTTTTTTTTTTTTTTACTATCAAAACCGTTCCAACATTTTTTTGTTTCCGTTTGCTTCTAAACATTAGAGTCATTTCTTCACTAAATGAATTATAACACGTAATTCTACCTGTGTCCAAAGTTTCTTAATGATTGAATGCACCGATCATTTTTATGCACATCCACAGTTGAAAAATAATGTAAAGAGGATCGGATTTCGTTGAAATCCAATTAAAATTTAATTGTACAATTAAAAAAGAAAAGTCTAAGGTCACGATTTTCGACCATTATTAAACGGTAGTTTAGTTAATACGTCAGGTCATATCACACTTTCAGAATTTTTTTATTAAATATTATAAATGTTTTCACAAATAAACTTTCAAAAACGATACATTTTGTAAGTTTTATTTTTAGCTCGAAAGTTTTCAACTTTTTTGAAACTTTTGTCAAGTTTGCGTCATTGATATATGGTGAACATTTCAAGTTTTTATCAACATTACTCATGGAGTCATAATATTATAACTAAAATCGATCCAGTGAAAGTCTAGTTCACTATTTATTTTACCATTTTTTACTCGGTGTTTTGGCAGTTTTTGACACGTCTAAAAAAACTATCTAGAATAAAGAAAAATGACCTCTTTAAAGTACCAACTAGGTAAGTATATTTGTTGATCTGTAGAATTGTTTGATGATATTTTCGAACAAAGCAAATTGTACCAATAAATTTTGATAAAAAAAAATTAATAAATAATAAAAACCATTTGGTCCATCGTCTCACTCAAAATAATGAAACATTTGAATAGATATTCAAGTAGTATTATACTTTTTTAATATTTTATTAAAAATAAAATCAAACCAATCGTATCTCTGATATCAAAAACTCAATACTTAACTTTAATATCATGTTTATTTATACTACACTGATACTGATTGTATGGCCAATAACCGCCAGGAATATAATCGAAAGTACGTCGGCTGATTAGGTTTATACTCCAGATACCATATTGCTTGAAAACAGAATGCTATGCAGTTGTAGCTACGGATTGTTAACAAAAAACGTGAAAAAAATACTTTCGAGTTCCTATTACTCGATATTGTTTGGTTTTGTGTTGTACCGTAATATTCTTATTGCTATTAATTTAATATTTTTATTACTTCTATTTTAATTTATCAAAACCGTTTTGAAATTCGACCGTACGTCAGTATCGGTTATTCAGTTAAACGCTTTTAATTATTCAGTATGCGCTTAAAATTAAAGCGTCCTTCAGAATTTAGCGATTCAACTCATTACTTTAACCACTGCAGGTATGGTTTTTGTGAGGCAACAGAATTTTTTTACACTTCGACCTCCGATGACTGGTGAATGGTGATACACGAGTATGATGTACTAATAATAACATGTATAGCGGTAAAGGACGATACACCTTGTTGGTTCGCGGTTGAATTAGGAACAAAATTACGCTAGTAGTGTGTACGAGAGGCGTGTAAAAAAAAAAGAAATCATAACGTATGAAATTATATTTTCTCGAATTTAATACCGTCACAGAATGCGTTTGACGAGACGGTGTTTTTTTTTCGCTAAATTAAATTAGTATATAATAATTGATAGAACGGTGTATACGTAATATCATGTGTGATTGCACTCCGTAGCACGCTAATCGAGTCTAAAAAAAAAAAGTCATTTGTACATATATCGATGAACTCCAGGGACCATTTAAACCGCAAACCAACGATTGGGTCCGGTAGTCGAAAATGTAATAATAATTGGGTTTGTTTAGTCGAACAGTTGTGACTCGAAAAATCGCCAAAATAATATAGTTTTTATACTCGAATTTCACGTATGTCGCGTAGGTTTACTACAGTATGTGTACGTTTCATCGAAACTCATTTTGCCCCACCATTTTTATAGTGGAGGTGCAGTCCACACTTTGGGTTTTATCGCCCGAGACGAGCAATGAAAAAAAAAACAAAATAATAAAAATAGCGAAAACAACAATAGTTTTGTATAGATCACTTTTTGTTTTTTTACCGTCAGGCATTTGGCTATTGGTACATCGGTTAGTTTGAGTTTACGGTATCACGTCGTTATGTATGATCATCCTCAAACAATGATTTTTGTCATTGTCTAAATCGTAACAATTGTCTTAAACAGTTTGGCTCGATTATACAGTCTACATGTAACCTAAACGTCTTGAACGTCTCGATTTTCCGGGAATTCGTGAATTGTTTTTCCATTTATTGACTCGTGGAAAAAGTATGGATTGTACGTTTTCATTGGAGACTCTGAGATGGTGCAACGAAAAAATCCAGATTTCGTTTTGGATGCTCATCGAGTTTTTTTTTTTTTTTATTTGCGTTTTACCGGTATTTATTTTCACGTCCTCGTCGTTGGTGTTTCTAGTAATTGTGATGATTTCGATATTTTTGAAAATGTTCGTAGACCACGCAGGTTAAACGACAGATTAATGCAAAACCCATTGAAATCAAGTCACGTTTTATGAAAAATAATATCCTACGGAAACAAAGTCGCTAGAAAGTCTATTGTATGTGTACATCTACACGGTTGAGCTACAGCGACGTTGCGAAATATTGCTAATTATCATCAGTCTACGTATTTTTCTGACGCAACAAATCCCAATAATTTATTTGAAAAGTATAAATAGGTTTCTATTATATAGGAAAACCTTCTTTTTACAAAAAAAAAAAAAAAAAAAAAAAAAAAAAAAATAGTAATAAATGTTTACATGTTAACAGTTTCCACTTGAGATGTGAATAAATTTATATCAACAATTATTATTAGTATTCAATATTATATGGTAAAATTTTAATACCTAGCGAATTTCTCGATATTGACTACTTTTCAATAATGGCCGTTTTTAAACATCTCATCGAGAGAACGCTTACACGAATCAAGTATAAACCGCTCTATAGTGGACATATCTGCATAGAGGATACATGTTATTTCCCTCGGGCGCTCTTTAAATTATTGTAGAAGTTTCATTGTGTTCTGGCTGGATGCAGTTCACACCGTGGGGTATTCTTCGATCTACAGACAAGACGACGCGTTGGGTTGGATTTGAAAAAGAAACGACGTACCGTTTCTCTAGTTTACCAATTATGGGCAAACTCTCAGTGTAAAATACACCGATCTTACATGAGTGTTTGGCCGTTATAGTTTAATTATCTGTAGATTTTTTTTTTTTTTTTTTACTAGCAAAACCGTTTCAACATTTGCTTCAGAACATACGAGTCATTTTTTTTACTAAATGAATTAAACAAAATGAAAAGTTAAACAATCAAAGCTTCTGTGGTTTTGACGTTATACGGTGGTAAAAATGTTGCTCTTAGGTGTAATCGTACTCACCGAGTTTGGATTCACTGACCATCGTTGCAGAAACAAAAAACAAAAACAAAACAAAACCGAAAATTAAAACAGAATAAGGGAGACACGTGAAAGTTGTACGGACGATGGTTTTGTTTTCTCTTCGTAGACGTGATTTTCCCGTATTCGATTATAGAGAAAATTGTATAAGAATATAGGTATACACATCATTTATTCTTTCGTTCGGTCTCATCTAATCTTGTGTGTGTGTGTGTATATGTATGTATGTATTTATCTTATTTTTTTCTCTGCCTCCTTCTTTCTTTGTCCTTTTCTCCTATCTCTGTCTTTCAGTTCGTTACGTGAAATGTTATGCGGCTAATTGTGCGATCTGGTAGCTTTTTCTACTAGAGTTTAGAAACAGTATATTTGATTTGACTCGCGTTCGTCCAAACCGTGGCAGCGGGATTCGACAAGTCTGACAGGTGATGAGCATCCACCGTCGTAAAGGCGTATCTGAGTCGACACACAAAACAACGGTGGCTCATTGATTTCTTAATTAGATAATTTCGCGGGAAAAACAAATAAATCAATAGGTACCAAAGTTTCCGCGCCCGCGCCCACACACACACACACACACACACACACACACACACACACACACACACACACACACACACACACACACACACACACACACACACACACAAACACTTGAATTTTTATATTCTTTTTAGCACTGCTTTTTTGTTTTGCGAAAACCTTAGTGAAATTTCATCAATCATCAGGATTACGTCCCACAAGTGGTGTGTGTGTGTGTGTGTGTTTGTGGTGGGGGGAGAGGGTAACTATTACAAAGTGAGACAATCAAATAAAACATATCGTGACCGTAGGATATCTAAATCACGGCATTGGTATCGTTACCGTGTGGTTTTGCTTGTGATCAAAATCTACGATCGATGTCTAGTAGAACGCACTTTAGCTGCCGGAAATGTTCGATTTTATATGTTGCGAGAGCTAAGAGTATTTTGCTTTTTGAATTATATGTGAGGTATCTGAGGACCACGTGATCCTACAACAACGAAGCGACGACTGTAAATTGTCCACGCGGATCTAAGACCCATCTCAATGGCAAAATCACCGTTTCTAAGCCACCGATCTTGGTAAACCAACAAGTGTTCGTAAGTCTCGGAGAAGACGCACAAGCGGGTCATCAAAAAACTCGTGCGCGGGATTGAGAACCTCCTGATGGAGAACACCGATCCCGCACCAAGGTCTTGAAACGATTCCGGACGATTCTAGAGGATAATACCGAAAGTAACGCGCGACGCATGACGCATTGGTCCGGTGTTGTAAAATCGACAGTCTCTCTCCGAATACGAAAAATCGACGTCTTTTTATATTCGGTCTTAAAACGAAAAAATAATCTTTGACGAGTCTTACTTTTTAATACAATCAAAAGTTTCAACGTTATCGCTAGTACTGGTTCTATAGGACGGCCCGGAACACGTATTATATCGATCATCAGATGCACGAATCGAATTACGAATTACGACGTCGTGATATTGAACGCGATCGTTGTGGACTGTATCAGAAAAAGAAAACGCGATACGTATAGGATTTGTTTTCTATTTAACACATTAACGACAAAAAGCGTACCGCTTGGAAGTGACTGTTTTTTTGTGCGTCGCTCGGCTATATTTTTTATCGTGTTTTTTTATTATTGTCAAAGTATTGTGATTGTTCTTTAGTTAAAAACAAATAACAACAAAAAGAACTCTGAGAAAAATATCTCTTAGTTTTTCAAAGGAATGCTTTTAAAATAATTTTTCAAATAACATACTTGTTTTCTTTGGGGGAAAAAAATAAATAATAATAAATAAAAAAAAATAAACGAATAAAAATAAAAATAAAAATAAAACTAAAATACATTAGTTTTTTTTTTTTTTTATAATAAAAATCCACTCACCTACACTAAAGTCATGCATACTTGTTTTGACATACGTTATTAAAAATGAATTCTCATAAAATATATTAAGTAAAGATATAGTTTTACGGATTTTCAAACGTATTTGCTTCGGAAAATCATATATAAACACATTGTATTTTGTTCGTTTCGTGATATGAAAAGTGCAACAAGTAAGGGGGAAAAAATTGTGGTTTTAACGTAGTGTTACAACTCGCAGTGCACGAATATTTTCAATAGTTCCGTGTGAAAATATATACACACACGCTTAATGGAATAGTGAAAATCTTTGTTATAAATCGTTAAAATTAAAAATATACATATGTTTGTTTTGCAACGTCACGCGCGTATTTTAATCGATTCGATTTCGAATTTATCGTTTTTACATAATGTAAGTTTGTGATCGTAGGAGGCAAAACGACAGTTGGTTTTTTCTTCCTTTCGGTTCGATCTGATTTCAGAATTTCATCACCGCACGACGAAACACGTCCTACGATATTCACGCGACACGAGAAACAATAACGTCCGTGGTTCACGCATACAAACGACACGATAACGCTATCGATAATATATTACTGTAATATTATTATCGCGAGATTGTCACGTCCCGATATCAAACGTGTTGATTATCACAATAGGTCGGTCGGATTTCTCTCGGATGCCTACTTAATACGCCACGTGGATCTTCTAATACGACTGTTATTGCGCCGCGAAACGCACGTTATCGATCGCAGGTTTCAATGCGAGTGCCGCGCGAGGAATTCGTGTACGTATTGATATATAATATGATATAATATACGCACGCGGTATATTGGCTTTTGTGTCGCTTACCGAAGAGACTTTCTCCCTCGTCGTGCCGTCACCGTCGTCGGATTAACGGATTCAACCCGTATTGTTACCAGAGCGACCGATCCGATCCGATGCGGTGCGCGCGCCAAACCGAAACCAAAGAAATCGTTGCGGTCTTTCGCGAAATCTCGATCGAGGGTACGATCGACTGTTGCCGTGAGTATCATTGATCGTAGAGTAAGGCCAGTTGCACACACATCGATTTTTTCCGCACGGCAAAATATCGTACGATATTTGGTCGTGAAACATTGCTTGCACACCTAACGGTTTTTTACCGGTGAATGTTTTTCATTCTCACTTTATTAGTACTTACGACTTACTTTTCTACAGTCACCAAAATGAATCCCAAACGTGTGGTTGCCATGTGGTTGCTACGCCGCCGTCTCAAGCATCGTAGATTTAATCGAGCTCATTGGGTTCACCCAATAAACCAGACAAGGGAGCAAACTGGAATATTCAAGACAATATTTGAAGACCTTAGAAAGGACGAGAACAAATTTTTCAATTTTTTTCGTATGTCTATATCATCCTTTGATATATCGTCATATTTTAACACCACAAGTCCACAAATATAAAATAAAGAAATAACGCAGAAAAGTTATTAAAATTTAATGATATAATAATATAAAATTGATAATAAAACATTGATAATAGTCACCACATGGTATCGTACGAATAAAAATCGTGGTGTGTGCAAGCTTGCATCAAGTCACGTACGTAAATTCACGTCGACGGCACCGTGCCGTGTTTTTATCGTGTCGTATGCAAGTTCCTATATTTTTCTTTGTTTCACTAAAAATTATGATCGTACGATATTTTACCGTACGGAAAAAATCGATGTGTGTGCAACTGGCCTAGCGGATACGTTTAGGGGACTGGAACCTAGTGAGTTATTCGGTTACGGTTTCGGTTTTGGTTACTTGATTAAAATTTTTAAAGGTTCTGGTTCCGGTTCCGGTTTTCTAAAATATGTAAGGGTTGTAGAACCGGTTAATACCGGTTCTAAAAAATATCGGTAAAAAATAAAATAACTACAATAAACACGTGTTTCAGCCGGTGAATCACCGGTCTCATATTTATCCAGCGATCGTTATAAACGATAGTTGAATTGTTCAATTAGGAGGTAAAGTATGATGGTGTCGGGGAATTGTGTTTTTCGGTCATAACGGCAACATTTTCAAGGATTTACTTCATTCCATATTGCCATAATGCGCTGCTGGAGAAAACGAAAAACGTTAACTCGAGAATGTCATATTTATAATAATATAAATACGCTCTATAATACATAAATTTTATATAATTAATATAATAAATAATTGTACCCGCGTATACCAGGGCGTAGCCAGTAGGTAGGCCTGGTAGGCCCGGGCCTACCCAGATTTAAAAAAAAAAAGAAGAAAAAACGATAATATTTAAAATAATGCGTTCACGGATATTTTTTTACACGTATTTACAACACTATTATGCTGGACCACAGAATTGTCTACCTTCTATATATTATATACACGTTACTGGTGATGGGAAAAATCCGGATTTACCGAAGTTCGAAAATCCGGATTTTTCGAATTTGAAATCCGAAATCCGGATTTTGAAACATTTAATTAGTATTGTTTTATCTATAACGTATGATGACGAAATTACTAAAGTTGATAAAAATGTCATTTATGGGTAATTTCACCATTTCCGATCCATTTCAGAGTGTTTTTCTATCACTTGGAAAAACTATTGAGATGAGAACTTAAGAAACTCTCAAAGTACCATCTACAAAAAAATTCTGATCTATAGAGTTTCTGGATAAAATTTTTTGATAAATGTAAGTTGAGAATAATAAAAATTTAATAAAAATAAACATCACTGTAAAACCATATCACTCGGAATCAAATTCGTATTCAGATAAATAAGAACTGCACACCTTTTAAAATTATATACTTATTTTTTGGTTCATTTTAAGTTATTAATTATGGATAAGAATTATATTCGTTGACAAATTTGAAATCATAATAGAAGGCTGATATCAAATTTGAAAAAGTCACAATTTCTATCGGCGAATAGAAGGTTATAGTGGGCCTACCCAAAAGAAAATTCTTACCTACGCCCCTGGCGTATACGATACAATAGATAAAAATATGCAAGAGCACGTTCGACGTGTCTACTCATCATAATAATTACGCGTTCTCGTCACTGATATCGTTTTATTCGTCTTCCTGAATTTTATGATCTACTCGATTATTCGAAATATTTACCGAGCGAAGCGGATGTCAGTTGACAGTGTATGTGACGCACACACACACACACACACACACACGCACACACACACTCGTCAGCACACGCACGCGCGTGTGAGCTTGCATATTATAAATCTCAACACCTCGACGTGGAGTTAATATAATAAAGTGTCAACGTCAAATGGATCGCCTATTCATGTACACGCCGTGTATAAGGATACACCCCCCCACCTGTCTCGTTTGCGATATTCGAATCGTCGACGTACTCACGCTAACGATTGAAAAAAAATATCGATTGATTAATATTAAATTATAATTATGTAGGTGGGGATTGATTATACGCCGAAAAGGATAGAAAAGTTTTTGATTTTTCACGTGTTAAAACGGAAAACACGAGCATAGCTTAAAAAACAATAGTACGACGACGCAAATAAACCCGTCTCTGGGAGGCCGGCCGGTCCTCACACACGGGTGGTGGAGTGGCAGGCGGACCAGTGGTTTATTGTTTTGCCCGGAATTTTCCGGTGTTTCGCACGCTGTTATTTCCCCGAGACCGGTTCGCGATTGGTCCGGTAAAATGTATCTCTTTTTAACGCGATACGACCGTGCTTGGAGTCCGACAGTAGTTATAAATTTTATTTTGTACGTTTCTGAATTATTATTGGACAGATTGTCGTTATCGTTAGTCGGCCGATATTTGTAATCGAATGTTCGGGAATTCATAAGTTTTGTTTCACTTATTTAAATCTTCAGTGGAGATGCAAGTCACTTTAAATCATACAAAACACACGGACATAGTAGTTCAAGTGTAATATAACTGCAGCGTTTTTCAAGCCGTAGTGCACGAAAAGCTGTTGACTGGTAGGCGCGTGAAGAAAATCTCATTAAACAAAATATAAAAACGAAAACACATTTCGGACCATGGGTATTCTTCGGTTCGGTATTATTTCGAATTCGAACCAATGACGAATCGTTGTTTTCGGAAAACGATTCTGAGCGAAACTCGAATAATAATTCCGTGTCGACTAATTTGGTTTTCGAAAAAATAAAAAACTCATGATAAATGATAGATTCCATGTGATTTTCGAGTTTAAACCGAAACACCGTATAATGATAAGAAAAATAATCCATTTTGATTTGAGTATATCCATAAAAATCTCCATTTCACCGTACTTGACACTTTTAGTTAATGTAAAAAACTAAAAAAAAAAAAAAATGCAACCGATTACTATTCACTTTTTACACCATCTCACAGCAAATGTATTGAGCTGAATGAAAATCTCGACTACATCAAAATTTACCGTTTTCAAATAGTTTCTACTTAATTTTTCCATACGTTTGGAAAAACTATCGAGAATTGAGAAAAATGACTGTTTTTAAGTACTAAATTGATGAGATTTCTGATCTATAGAGATGCCAGATGCTGGATGAAAGTTTTGAATTATTATTACTAAAATCTGGAACTACGTATATGTATATGAAATACCAAAATAACACATTATTTTAAAATAAATGTTAATGTCACGCAGAATCTAAAAATATTGCACATTGCAAAAAAATCAGGCGCATATACAAAAAATATTTTGGGGGGTTAAGGTTGTATAATTTCATATTTATGTATCAACAATTTTACATAATTTCAATGGAAAAATTATTTATTTCTCAATATTTTTTTTTTTTTTTTTTTTTGTTAGATATCACTTTATTTTACAAATAATTGAATGATATAAATTAATGGATACATCCGTCATGCATAATAATATAACATATAATTATAATACATATTATATACACTTTTATAGAACAAAATCTAATTTTCGTGGTAGTCTGGCGAATCTGTAAATAACTTCCTCAATATCAATGTCAAAATTTCTATAAATATTCATGAGAGCTAATCCTGTCAGTCGGTCTTGTCCAATGTTATTCCTTAAATAAGTTTTAAGTCTTCGCAATGTTGAAAACAATCGTTCTGCAGTAGCAGTCGTTATAGGTAAAGTAGCTAATATTGTTAAAAGGCATTTTATATTAGGATTAAAATCGCTAGATATTTGACTTAAAGTAGTTAATGAACATTTTGGGCGATTATCATAAGGAACATTTTGCCACTGTTTTTTCCAAATTTGAATTTCAGCGTCAAAATTTTTATTATTTTTATTTTGTTACAAAATAATAATCATAATAACAGTACACATTTCGTTTTACTTTTATGCATTAAACGCTTATATTTTCATGATTATGAACTTTGTAGATTGAAGTTAATTCTTAATAGGAGGCTATTAATTTCGTACATGTACGGAGGTGCCTGATACTTATATTATGTATGATGTATTAATATATAACACGTACACAACGCTATACACTATACATTTTTGACAAGAAAAAAAAAACAGGTTATTGGGTTGTCAAGTGGTACGCGAATACGATTCAAGTGTTTAAGCGGTTACTCGGGTATAAAAAGTTTGCGAACCACTTCACCTATTTATACCATTATTCAACCAGTATATTATATATTATAATGGTATCAACATTAATTATTAGCGTACGTAAGGATTCGTGAAGAAATTTACAAGTTCGGTTACCTAATAATTGTTTGATTTGCATTAAAGCAGCCGAAGGTATGCACAATGTATGTCACGATTAAAGTGAAGGAAAAAATTTGCATGTGTCGACCGTTGGAAGGATATTTTTTTTTCTTTATCGACTGCAAATATTTCAAACAGCAAAGATTATCTCATTTATATAATTTATTATATTTGTGAAGACGATGGCAATACAAGTACAAGTACAAGTGCAGCAGAACCCGTCAAAGACGCTCTCGCTTAAGACGATTTCCCGGCTAATACGCTCATTTTTACGAGTCCCTTGACTTTGACAAAATGTAACGTGTAATTAGTACTAAATAATATGTTTCCGGTTAAGACGCACGTCTTGTCTAAGATGTTAATATAAAAATATATTATATAAAATTAAAAAAAAATTAAAAATACATGTACCTCACTAATAATTACGATAACGAATAATGTATACGTGTACTTGTACTGGTTATCGGACGATAATATTCACGATTAGATATGACACACTACACATGGCTATATTCACGACATGGGCATATAGTCTGATATGGCCCCAGTTTACGTCTGTTTTTGATCGATCAAACACGGAATTAAACATGCGAAACAAAGAAAGATGAATGATTTTATATGTATATATATATATATATATATATATATATATATATATATGTGTGTATGTGATATTATTGTAATATTTTAATTTTAATAGTTTTATATGTAATAATTCACTCGGCAAAGTAAAACATATAATTTGTATCTATATTACATGGATGTATTGTAAAATATAATAAAAAATTGTTTTATAAAAAAAAGATCGTCTTAAACGGGTTCTACTGTATATATATAAGGGTGTATTTACGAAGGTTGGGATCCCAAATTTTGACCCTTCGGGTGTGAAAAAAATTAAATTTACGTCCGAATTAAACTGTATTAAATAATTATATAATAATTATATTTACATGATTCGTGACTCATATAAAAGTACATTATAAAATTGCATTTAAAAGTCATGAATAACTGTTATTACGTGAAAATAGAGGACGAAAATATTCATTTACTACCTGTGTTAGTGTGTATGTATATATTTTTATATTTTATTATATCGTAACTTGTAATTCAGCAATAATGGCAAAGATGGTCCATTCATCATATAAAAAGTATTTTTTTGAACCCTTCCCAGGAAAAAAATGAAAATACGCCACTACATTTACATAGATTTTTTTTTTTTTTTTATAATAAACACGACATATACCGTGGACACTGTATTATGCGTATCGTATGACAGTACGACTCACCGTCAAAACGAAACTCAACGTTCCCTGCAAATATTGTATTGTTAATTATTAATATTATTATTATTGTTATTATTACCGTTCTGACGTTGTATTGAAATTATTACGTCTTTGTCCGTTTCGTCGTACAGCTTATGGTTTACAATGGACACGCCCGTCTGTCGCGTACTACCACGTATATCGTGTGTTTGTTCGTCGAAATCAGATTTTCCACTAAGGCGCCGTGTTCACTGTAATAAAACACGATGTGTATGAAACGTGAAACAGAAATCATATAACGTTTCATCCGAGACGGGCGGACGGAATTATTTCGATTCTGGATAGAAAACCGATTTAAAATTTAAATCGAGAATCTTATTGTACATTAATTTTCACAAAACCACTGACGTGTTAATTTTTTTTTTTTTTATATGTAAGTGTTTAACAATCGTTTCAATAATAATAATAATAATAATAATAATAATAATTTGTTTGCGACAATAATATGCACACATATACTATACGTATAAGGGTGGTCCTTACTTAAAGGAGAAAAAACCATAAAACTTCTCTCATTGACCATTTTTCATCCCTCTTGGGGCACGGGAAGGAGGTAAGTCATCATGACCAAATTAGCCACATAGCATTTTCTCATAACACTTGAAAAAATGGTCCTGCATCAAAAATTTTAAATTCAAAAAATAAGGACCACCCTAATAAATATATACATACTATTTTTAGTCTTAAAATATCGCATCACTCTATAAAAGCTGAGCTTGTGTTGAGGGAGCATTCTTATACATTTTGAATACATTAGAGAAAAATTAAAAAATAGGTAAACATCGTTTATAATTTAAAAATTTGGTATATAACAATACCACAAGAAAATTGAGTAATAATAATATATAAACAAATGAAATAATTTACAAGCATGTGTAAACAAAAGAAAGTTATTTAATTATTTGATAGATCTATGTGTTTAACACATATTTTAAACAGCTCGACATTTTTAAAGTGATCAATATTGATTATTTATGTTCAATAAACGACCTTAGGTTTGGTCAGATCATAGACCTATGTGTAAAACACTATAGCCAAATACTTTTTTTTAATAATTTGTACATTTATATTGGTATTATTCTTATCCCTAGAAGTGTGTTCATGAATTCATGATCGATTTGTGGAATTAAATTCCTATGTTTATATTATCGAATCAAAAGAGATAAATTTTAATAAAAACTTTAAGCCCTTTACCTCTGATTTTTTCGTGTATCAATAAATTATTAATTTGTATTGGTTTACACAAAATATTCGCCCGAGGCGGTCGATAATCGGAATACACGCGTATTGTGCCGCGTACGTCTTAACGTGACAACTCAAATCGCGAACGAAATTTGATTACGTATAGTAAAAAAAGGTACCGAAACGACGTGAAATAAATATAACATCACGAGAACGTACTCGCGTTGTGTTTATCACCGTCTAAAACACTGTTGACGAGATGAAGGTTTTACAAGAGTTGACGTTTTGATTCCCGATTGTCATGTGTATTATTCAAAAGGCACAAAGGTTTTGAGCGGAATTAATCGCGACCTCGATTAATGGCTTTTTCATTCTCATATAATCCAATTTTTTCGCACAACGCCGCCACAGCCGGGTTTGTTTCATACTCGACGTCTATCGCGTAACGTAATTATGTAGGTATATCAACGATTCAGAACCGTTACGCAGCGACGCACAGGTCGTCAGACGTCGTTAAGACTGATGTTTCGTTCTCGTGACAATAGACGGTGGCCGTTTTTGTTTTTTCGTTTTCAAATTATTATTTTGCTTTTATCGGAAAAATTAGGCAGCTAGCTGGTTATAATATTATAGTCGGTGTTGGTCAAAGCGTACGTATTCACAGATAAATCGTCACCGTCAAGTCTTGATTTGCGTTGAAAACCACGAATGGAAAACAAAAAAATTGATAAAACGATTAATTAAAAGTACAGTGAAACCTGTGTGTAACAGACAGTCAAGAGACCAAAATAATTGTCCGTTATATACAGGTGTCCATTGTACACAGGTTTCAATGTTTTAAAAATAAAATTAATCTAAATATATGATATATATATATAAAATAATGACGTAAATTTTATTAATGTTGTTTTATATAAGATGATATGTGTTATAAGGTATAGTCTTTATTAATATTATACCTACCAACCTCCACTAGAGTCTTTAAAACGAACGATATCCACCTTTCGTTTTAAATTTAAAGTTTTACGCGTGATGGGAGGTGGCATTGTTAAGAAAAACGCGTATGTATTTACAACTCTGACTGCCAATCGATAGAACTGAATAACAACGTTAGATACGTCTTATGGTTAACATTTATACGTATTGCAATTTGTAACTGGGTATATTTCTGTTAAGGAGATTGGAGCAGCATACAATTTTAACGCTTTTAGACCAATAAGCTGGAGTAAACTTCACCTAGTTTTGGTCATCCAATTTTAATTTAAAAAACACATCTGCATTCTTTGACTTCTTTTTTATGTTTTGTAGGAAACACAATTTTATTTGTTATTAATTTATTTTTGTTAGTTTTTTTATCAATGTGTACATTTTAAATGTATCATATTACATAATTAAAAACTTGAATCGAAAATCGGTTCCCTACAAAACATAGACGAGAAGCCAAAATTTGTAAATATGGGTTCGAAATTAAAATTTGACTATTGAAACGAAGTGAATTTTACTCCAGATTTTAGCAGTTTTCATTAGTTTGGAAAGAAAAAACGATTATGCATTCGATTTTTGTTGACATGTGACGTATGAGAAACAATGTATTCTTGGAACAGCGATAACGATCATTGCACAACTTGGGCATTGGCAGTGAATTGGGAAGGGGGCGCACTCACACTAGTCATCGCTTACTACACAGACAAATTCACGACACGCACGCACGTACTTACGAAATTGCCTTAAAATTGCCTTTACCCAACTCCTTAAAAACAATTGGTATCGAATCCTCTTAAGTTTTAACCTAGTATGTATTTAAACTTCATAAATTCAATAGATACTCGAAATTAGCGTTTTAGTAATCGGCGATAATTCAATTGGTCGTAATCCTAAGACGCCGTTTTCGTAGTGTTTTTGTCCGTTATGAAATCGTCAGGTTGAATATTACAGTGTCCGTGTCCGTAAAAGGAGTCCGTTATAGACAGGTCGGAATACACTGGAATGCCTATCTTTTTGCTGGGACCTGGTCATTTTTTCCGTTAAGAGAGGTGTCCGTTTTATACAGGGGTCTGTTAAGTCAGGTTTCACTATAATCCGTTTTTCGTCGCCCTGGTCCTCGGACAAAGATCACAGTAGAGGGTGTAAAGCATATTGGATGGAACGTTTTTACGACGAGACGATTTTCGATTATTTATAAATTATTTCGACGTTACGTCAAGACAACTCGAGAGAGTTTTATCACAGTGCGTAAAAAATTATAAACAAAAAGTACAACATATAATCATTGGAAAACCGATACATTATTTTTTTTTTCATTCAAAATCTGAAATAGAATGCGAAAAATAATGTCGCAATTGTATTATCGCATTTTTTTAATGTTTTTTATTACGCACGAAAAGTACAAAAGTTTAAAGACAAACACGAGTTTCAAACTAGGGAATATTTTAAAACGATTACGCACGCATATCGTTACACGCACCTTTAACATTTAATGCATTACAGTTGTACAATGTCAACGTTGTTAAAATACAGTACGTAATGCGTAATTGTTGGCAAGCATGGTTATATTTACGTACTATTACCAAAGTTTAATATTTTTTTTTATTTTAAAATGAATAATTTCAGCGTAATTATCTATGTTTTCAAGTATCAAACCGTATAATATATGTGTTATATTACATCAAAGAAACAAAAATATCAACTACCTAGAGAACATTTTAATTTTTCGAGCAAAAAATATTTTCGATTCTATACTTCATGATTTCATACTTAATGATTCAAAATCATTCCAATGTTCGTGAACGTAAAATATTGTTACGCGAAACCCGGACACCAACTAACTGCGTGTTGCGCTTTACCGCCGAATTGGTCGGTACACTCGTGTGTATGTGTGTGCAAATACTGTCCGACTGTGTAGTGCAGTGAGGTGTGTATGTGTGTATTCGTGTGGATGTGTACTTAAAACTAAGGAAAAAGGTATCTAATAATATATAAAAAATGGTAATGCAGAATAAATGGTAACTAGTGTTGCTGTATAATAATTATGTAATAAAATAAATAATTCACGGCAGTCTATTTGGCTCAACAATTAAATAATAAATTAATAAACAATAGAAATAAAATTCACAGCAACACAAAATATAATTAAATGCGAATTGATAATTACGGCCCTTCTGGCCCAACACGTAAAAATGTATAAAAGGATTAAATATAGACTTCACAACAACTCGAACGGTGAACTAATTAATAAATAATAATTGCCTGTTTGGCACAATAAAACTCAATATAATATATAACCACGTAATAATATAGATAAATAAAATAAAACTCACAATATTGTCGGCGCACTGCTGGTCAGCTGCAACCTAAATACTAAATATAATACGATGAAAAATAATACAAAATTTGGCTATTGGAGCCGTTCTAAAAAGGATAATAATTAATGAAGACGCTGCAATTGGTACTAGCAAAACAATAATATAAAAATTCACAATAACTAGTGGCGATTTTCGCACACTCAAGAGTGTAAACAATAAGAATAATAACTAATGGCGATTCGCGCACTCTCAAGCTAATATATAATAAGAAGAAAATATGGCTATTAGAGCCACACACACACGACACAATTTAAATAATCATATATAATAATTCATGATAACAATTAACATAAACTTAGATCTAGTAGTGTTATGTAATACGTGTGTGTGCGTGTGTTGCCAACCGTTGATCGTGAACTTTTAATTATTAATAATTAAAAGTTATTGTTACGCAGCCACCGCGATTTCGGCTCCGACAGTTCGTATCGAAAAACCAATCGCGATGACTATTTCTGGAAACCCATGTTACTATTTTAAAAGATGCCGGTGTAGTGAAATTTTGACGTGGTTGAAAATTATCTTCCACGTGAAAAGCGTCACTGATGGGCGACTCCTTTCTTAGTTATACTTATTTCGTAGTGTATAAAAAGTCATCAAAAGTGCAATGTGTTTTTACAAATCAAACCGTTGGCTATGTCTATAGACTACAGTAATTCAGACCACATGTCATGTGGCGAATCTAAAGGGGGGAGGGGCAAAAGAGACATTCCCCCCGCTACCCATAGTAATAGACTCACATATATTTTCACTGATCATACTGTATTTTTGGACCGTGGTCGATATTCGTTGCATTGGTGCTCATATCACTCTCTCTCACATACATACGTTCAGTCGAATCATATCGTACTTTTATTTTTGACCCTCCCCCCAAAAAAAAAAAATAAAAATAATTTCTGAATCCACCACTACGGCACGTGACGTTTTCCCAATGAGACTCGAAATTTTATTTGACGCGAATAGTTACGTTTATTTTTTCCTAATTTTAATCATAAATCGTGTTTCGGAGAAAATCGGCAAGAAAAACGGTGCTCACACATTGACGTTGCTTGCTTGAGTTTCAGTTCGTTTTTTTTCTTCATCGTTATTCGCGAATCGTGTTGTAATAACACTGCACACGGCTGGTTATCGCGACGATATCACTGAGTCCGTGGTGATAAAATCGCGACGGGATAAATTGAATTTCGCGCGTCGTCGTCCGCTCTCGAAAATGCGTTTATTCATTTGACATCTTCATACGGCGCGTGATAAATAATTCTGATAAATATTTTACTCGTCTCCGGCGTTGTATTGTATAGCCGTCGTGACAGTGATCGCGATCAACGACGACAACGGGCGTACCAATGATCGCGACCCGACCGAATCGCTGGAAGCCGATCGACGCCGGTTTTCACGTGTCTCCGGACGGAAGCCGTTTTCGTCCCTGAAAGCGACGCGCGTATGCGCAGGGAAATTCGTAAGTCCTTCGTACGTTATAGGAACGTACGATGAGAGACGGACCGGGGGGAGGAGGGCGGTCGGAGACAGGGCCGAACTTCCGCCTAAGCAAACTAGACAGCTGCCTAGAGGCCCTTGTCTTCTCTAACCAAACATACAAAAAAAAAAAAAAGATAAAAAGAAAAGTTATTCGGAAAATGGGTTAACACGGAGAAATATTCAAATATTTCATGTACAGAACATTACTATGAGGTATTAATTTGGAAATTAATACGATTTCGCGTTATATTATTATGGATCTATTCAGAGATAATGTGTATTAGAACCGTATATTTTGTATGTAACGTTTAATAGTAATAAACGAATAGTTAGAGACCGGATGCAGTAAAAATAAAAAAAATGTTAAGTGCCTAAATCGTGCAAAAATGTATATTTTGTCTAAAATCGCTTAATACTTACCAAAATGTTGTAAACATTCAAAGCACATTGATTTAAACCCTTAAATTATACTTTATTTATCCAATTTTTTACAATATTACAGGATTAGCAAAAAACTAATGAGTAATTAATAATTAAAAGATTGATAAAAATATATACATATACCATATGAAAAAAACCATATCAACAGAGTTAAGCTATTTAATTTCCCATCAAATTTCAACTCTGGGTAATTTGATATCCAGGTTTTAATTTTTGACGACAGACAAGACCCAATATTTGGCATTTTAAAAATTTGTTTATACTTCTTTACGTAAATTATTCGTAATGAAACTATCACGACACTAACTGATTCAAGAAACACTCAATCAAACACAAAGTCAGACCGAATACTAAAGTGCTAATGGCCGGGTATTCAAAATATTATCTGACTAGTGGTTGCTGTCATTTATTTTTACCACGAACCACTAATAAATTGATGTTATTCTATGAATATTAGCAGCTTGTGTTCACTTTTTCCTTTTGTATAGTTGAAAACTGAAATAAACAAATATTTACTATAATTTTATATACCTACCTGGCTACCTATTTATATATATATATATTATCTAGTTTAATTTAAAAAATGCAGAATATGCAATTTCATGCAACGAAAATCAAAATCGTGCAATTTAGAATAAAAAGTGCAAAACGTGCAACGTTAACTTTGTTAAATCTACTTTTCATGATTCGGATTTATAATTTGTTTTTATATGTTTTAAAGCAAAGGAAAAAAAGTTGCAATTGCACGAGAATCCGGTCTCTAGTTATAATAATGAATAGGTAATTACAAATACAGCGTATCTGTGTAGTTTGTACTTAATGTCATCTCAAAAATTAATAATAGCAATAACACAAAAACGCCTTCACAACATTGACAGTTTCAAATGCTCAACTATTAGTAAATGTTCATATTATTTATAATTAATGTAAAAAATAACAGTAAATTGCATATTAATATCAATAACCCAGCGCTATATTTCTGTGTTATATCCTCTATTGGTATACTGACGCAATATAAATTTATTTATCTATGGGTCAAATAATTGATAGGTTACACCATTTTTATTATTATTCGACATTTTTTATCAAAATAACTTAACATTTTGAACCATAATTAATGTTTAAAAGAACTAAGCTTCTCTTAAAATTGTTCCCCTAAACGGATAGTCGAGGTCCCTGACAAAGATCGTATCCCGGGTCCTAAATGTGCCAGTTCGCCGCCTCTATTTTCAACCGTCAATAAAAAAATTCGTCGTGTACAAATTAATTTTGTCATTTTAAATTGTAATTTTTTTTCATACGTCTATTCTTTCATGTTTAAACGTATTTGAGTTATCGAATTGAATGTTTTTGGATAGATTAACATTATAATTTCAAGTTCTACTAAGAAAGGATTTTTCAAAATTTTGAATTCAAGTGTCAAAAGTTTATATAAAGAGAAAAAAAATTTGCGAAAAATCTAAAAATAGAATCTGAGATTCGAGCTCGATTATGCTGCATTAAAATGGTTTTTATGTATTCTATTATCATACTCTATGGGCAGCTGATGTAGTTTGTGTATACTCCGTGGCAGACTAATTATTTACAATACGTCATATTAATACAATAAATAAATAATTTATTTATTGTATTAATATCAATTATTGATATGTGGCTGTATTCTGTATTTTGTGCTGCATCGAGTTTCAGTCATAGCAAATCGCTATTCGAAATTAGAATTGCAAGGTTTCTACAAAAAAACATTTTATTACGGAAAAAGTAATAAAAATTTGTAATTATATCCGAGACTTAAACTCGATACCGTTGCTACTATAATACTATAATAACGTTCTTCCTCAGTTGACCTCACCTATCGTCTAACCTAACTGACGTGCAATATTGTCATTTAATCATGAATTTGTATTTGGTGAATTTAGTTGTACTTTGCGATTACTATTACTTTGCTAGCGTGACTCGAGGACTCACGTTACTTTTATTATTTTTAATGGTAAGTATACTACACTTCATAGGCGTACCTGGTATATTATTATTACAATTTTTTTTAGTTTTATTTGAAATTCAGAAAAAAAGGAATATATAATATGTATAAATATATATGTATTTTTTAAATGTCATCGATTGAATACATTTTTGTCAATGGAATATTAATACATCAAATAGTTGTACCAATTATCGACGAGGGTGCCGGCCTTTTCCGTTTAGTTTCATTTCATTTGTTTCACACTCTAGAAAGATGCCAGGAGATCGAGTACGGTGAATTCAGTACTGGACATAGATGATGCAGTTGATTTCTCAATTAACTCAACCCTCCTCCAACACATTTATTAACATTAAAAATTGGTACTCCTATAATGCTTCTATAAGAAATCGTAGCCCACCAAAACTGTGCAATGGGACTCGTCTACGTATTACTGGTCGTCAACAACATTTGATAAAAGTTCAAATTATGATCGGATCTGTAAAAGGTGGATCAGTTTTTATTCCTCGGATTCCAATGATACCATCGAATTATCCATTCCAACTCTAGAGAATGCAGTTTCCTGTCGAAGTGTGTTTTGCTATGAAAATAAATAAACCACAAGGTCAAAACTTGAAAATTGTAGGGATCGGTTTAAAAGAAGATTGTTTTGCACGTAGACAATTTTATACAAATTCAAAATTTTGCTCAATAATCAATACGCCCACAAGTTTAGTTATTTTGGCCCCAACAGCAAATACATCAAAATATGTAGTTTGTAGAGAAATTTTATAATACAATTGTTGTCATGAATTAGTATTTTTTATTCTATACGTATTAAAATAAATATTTTAAATTTATTAATTTTTATACTTAAACCTGGCAACGACGACGGGTAGTTCAGTTAGTATTTATTTATATTTTATTCTATGATAATGATAGCGATATGATATGTATAATATTATAAAATATTTGTTTACTCGAGCGTGTTGAATAAATAAAAATCAAAAGCCGTTTAAATTAATACGTATATTTTCAAAAGGGCCCTTTTTTCAGTCGCTGTCTTGGGGCCACGAGACCCTTAAATTCGGCCCCGGCCGGAGAAAAATCTCGATCTCGAGGCCGACCACCGCGAAAACCTGACGACCACTGTAGTCGCTGACCAGAAACCGACGCGTGCGTTCGTCGCATCAGCCTTATTCGCCTGCCTCACCTCGTCGCCTGTCCGTGTTTACGTACGAACTCAGCTCATAAATTATGTATGTCGACCGTTCGTATATAACAAAAAATATATATATTTATACGTATATCGTCTGCCGCAGCCGACAGACCGCCGCCGGCGCCGCCGTAAAATTATTCGCACGCCGGAGACGCGTTCCCGGAGAGTATCTTCTCTTCGCACGTCACAACCGACGGACGGACGGAGCGCGGGTCGTTCGTTAAAGATTTCAGTCTATCGTGTCCCCGCGATCCCCGCGCGATGTTTTCTTTTTTTAATCCGTTTTCCATAAATCACCGGCACCGTCCGCGTACTTCGTTTCCGACGGGGTTTTTCGATTTGATCGGAATCGACCCCACCGCCCGACGGCGTGGTTCATACACGCACAATAATAATATCACCGCAATAACGTTGCGTCCGAAATAACGTGATATATTTAGCGCGTGTTCGAAAAGAAAAGAAAAAAAAAACCCACTTAAACTCTGAATCGTACGACGTGCGTCATACGATACGGTACCGCGCGATCTCATCCGACTCGACCAATTCGTATTGATCCGCGTGAAAATATATCGAAATGTATCGTCTGGGTCTCGAGCCTTCCTTGCCCCTCCCCACCAAAAAATAAAAAATAAGCTCCTACGTACCGGACGTATACCGCTGTTGTGTGTAGTAGCGTACGCGGTATTTAAGATCGGTTGTTTTAAGATTTGTCTGTACAACTCAACTAAAACAGAATCGTGTTCAAAAGTTTTAATTGTGTGTCATATTATGTGTGTGTGTCGACATCACCGGTCTCGCGGTATTGTTATTTCTGTACATATTTATTTATTTTTTCGTTTTTTTTTAGTACAGAATTATATTACAAATATTAAAATATTAAAATTTTATTACAAGTATATACCAAAATTATAACAAGTAGGTTCCCGGGTTTTCGGCTTTTACCATACGGCGATCGCACGGTCCACGTTTATTTTATTTTGGTAAACATAGGGTTGGTGATTAAAAACTATGTTTAATCAAATCAAATGACCAAAAATTATTCATATAACTGTCTTTGGAATTTAGTCGAATAATTTTTTATTCGAATAATCATAGTTAAAAATCATTCGAATACATATTTAATCGAATAATTATCTAGATAACATTTTGCCCAACGCTGAATATATTGAACAGTGGGGTAAGTCCGAATTTGCAGAAAACGGTTTTTCGGTGGTTTTGGCCTCTTAGAAGGTATTTAAATTGCTTTCTATAAGAAGGACGTCAGTCCTACATGTTTATGCTTGTAACGAGTGTTATCTGAAGTTTTAATTTTTCAACATTTTAATAACAACAAAACATTATTTCTTACTTCCTGAAAAATTTGGTTTTTGGAATTACGCCACTTTTGCAGAAACCAATTCAAATAAAGTGCGGTGTTATCGGTTTAGTTTTGCGTTCATCAAACACTGTCGTTTTCATCGATAAGCACTACTTTTCGTCCGTTTTTGCCGGGCGATTCCATATTGTGATATTCACGTCATGTGCGGGTCGGCGGGCAACCATCGCTATCTAGGAGATTACCGGTGGTACAAGAGCCGGAGTCATTTTTGTTGTACTTATCCGAAAGGTGTATTTGAGCTGTAAAAGAAAAAACACGGTCGTTTTATAGCGAGAAATAAAATATTTTATGGCACAGGTGAATACTTAGATTTTATTTACATTTTGACGACGTTTCACCGCGAGAACGCGGGTTAATATTTTTTTTTTTTTTAAGAGAACGTTTCCTCTGGAAGCGGTGCATCTTTACATTTACCACGGACAGCATTAATAGATAAAACGATGGTGAACGTTGGCGTGTGTAATGAAAACCGTAAGTCGATTTTTACGGATTTTAGAATAATCATGAATCATTCAAGAACACGCTTCAAATTGATCCGACAACGGTATTTGTCCTTAGTGAAAGTAAAAACGTAACATTTAAAATGCCGAAAATACATCGCGCCATGAGATGTTCTTCGCTCTTTGGACAAGATAATTAAAATGGGTGAACTGTAGTTTAATAAAACTAAATATCATTACTTTCGTTTGGTAGCTCTAATCAAAACTTCAGTGTAAAATATACCGTTTATATATTTAGCTATTTTTAGTCTAATACTTGGTAGGTTTTTTGTTCAAATTTGTTTATAGTTTTCTCTTTTTTTTACACCAAAAGATTCAAAACATATTGTTCTATTTTTAACCAAAGTTCCATTATGATAGGATGGATAAATTTTCAAAAATAAATATTTAAAATTAGAAATTTATGTAAAAACAGCCTGTTTCATAAAAATAATATTGTAATTTACTTAAACGCTTTTACGAAAAATCTTGAGTCAAGATTTTTGAAATTTTTTTTTAGTTTTATGACTTAGGTATGGTCGTATTACTTTTTCAGAACTTTTTATCAAACGTTTATTTTTTAGATAAACTTTCAAAAAATAAGGTATTTTAAAAGTTCAATTTAATTTCAAAAAAATACATTTTTTTAAGCTCTTGTAAAATATTCGACAATACGTCTTTGTTGTATGGTGAAAATGTAAAGTTTTTAGCAACATGACTTTTGGAGTCATGACTAAACGACTAAAATCGATTTAGTAAAAGTGTCGTTTTCGGTAAACTTCACCATTTTCCCCGTTTTTTTTTTCTTTCGGAAATTCCCTCTCACGTGTGGAAGAATTGTGTAAAATAAAGAAAAACTGCCTCTTAATAGTACCGATCGGATAAAGTTTCTGATCTTTGAAGATGTTAGATGAAACTCTGGAACAAAGTTAAGTGCATCAAAAAGTGTTTACAGAAAATATATAAGTATAAAAAATATATATATAATAATAATAAACGTCATTTTAAAAGCACTGGTTCCTCCGCATCACCGAGAATCCAAAATCAACAGCGAGTGGAAATGAACCCGGTTTTTGAAAATTCGGGAGTAAGACGACAGAGGGATCGGTAAAACGTGAATTTTCGTTGTTCGGCGAGGCGAACGCTTTATACGGGTGCGTCGAAATCGCGGGAAACTTAAAAAATCCCGACGAAACGCTGCAGGCACGTCAACGCCATGCCTTCCGTCTGTGTGAGAACGTCCGCGGCGCGCGGCGGGGTAGTAGCCGCACGCTCACCACTTCGAAAACGGGGGGAGGGGGGCACTTCAAAAACTTCCGGTCGGATAGTTCGGGTCACCGTGTCCGCAGAGTATGCGGGTCTCGGATTTCCGTAGCGCTCCCGCTCCCCGTTATGTCCCGGGCACGGTGGCGGGAACGCGCGATCGACGCGCCGACGACGGACCTCCGTGATCCAGGTGGAATCCTCGGGACTCGCGGCCGAACGAGACTGGAGCGGTTTCGCCTTCGCGGACTAAGAAAAAACGGCTTCGGGTGCGCGGCCGAAACGCTAAACGACATCGACGACATTACAGGAATGGATCTTCGCAGGAAAATATTTTTTGGATCCATGACCGGTTATCTGCAGTTTATCACGTCGAATCTGTTATCACGGCGATTGTCTAATGTCGGTTGAACCATAGATATATGGATTGAACGGTATTTTTATGTGTTAATTAAATTTGTAATACGGATGTGTAATACAATTTTTCTTATTATAAAACAGTAGTCGAATTCACATTTAAATAATTATTCACGTAAAAATAATTAACGTTTATGATCGCTTGTTGAATTAATATTTAATACTTCGTTTGTGGTGTCATGAAAAAATTGTTTTAGAAATGATTCGTGTTTGATTTTCCACATTTTCCCAACAAAACAAATATGTAGTCAAATTCACGTTTAAATAATAATTCACATTCCAATAATACGAGTAATTCACATTTCTCCATAAAAATGATCGCCAGTTGAATGCATATTCAATACCTCACTTGTAGTCGTGTCATTTAAGGATGTTCTAATTATAATTGCTTCTTTAGATGATACTCTTAGACAATTATAATTATTTATTTTTTTATTTTAGAAAACGCGATTGTATGTTTTCGTCGTCGCTCAACTCGTTGATCTCGTGTTTTTTGTATAAACACAAATTATTGTTAATTAATTTTAGTAGTGAACGAAATAAACGTCTTAGTAACACTCGACAACCGACATAAACGATAGACGGAAAAAACGAGACTAATACACTTTACGATTCCGGTCTTTGTGATACACGTTTATCATGAGAATCTTAATGTCATAATATTATTGACTATTGCTTATCGTTAGTGTTTATCGTTCTCTGACATTGATTATTTGTTGAAACTTGGATCAACCGAAAACAGAAACTTTAGTTTAGTGATAACGAATTTCGATATCGAATATCGGTGTACATTCGATAAATTAGTCTCATCGATATCGTGAAATTGGTTCGATATCGATATCGATATCGAAAAACGATATCGTTGTGCATTACTAGTTTTTGCTTACAGAATTTGACACACGGCGTCGAATCACGCACTTTTTTCCACGGCTTCCGTCGATTACAATGAATCAATTAAATAAACGAATTTTATAATTGACTTGGGGTATGGAAAACATTATCTATCTTATTTAAAAACACTGCTACCACACGCATTAATGGCAAATGCATCACTGATAAAACGTAATATTCGTAGAAGAGCTGCGTAAATAGTCTCTGGCCTCGGGGATAAATATGGGCTCCTCGGAATTCTCGCAAACTATGCATCTAAATTCCCTCCATACCCCATGCGCACGCCTATGATCGTCGTGGTTCTTGACCGACTAAGTTTGGGTGAACCGACGAATGGCGGGTCGGCGATAATCGTTGAAGGAAAACACGTTGACGTCGAAAACAAAAGAATACGAAGCTAAATGTTCGACCGATTTCTGATACGACCTAAAAACCACGGACGATTTGGGTCACCCATGGGTAGTTTTATAGTCGACGATAAAAAAAAAAATAAATAAATAAATAAAAATACGTGTGGCACTCGGGGACTGCCACAGTAAAGCTATTGCATAGCATTTTTATCAACTTGGGAAGCACCAATTATTTTTTATGTGCGTTTAAGTTTGATGTAAAAATAAGAAATTTCGTCAAAATGCTAACTTAAAACGCTTGCAAAAAAAATTGTGACTATCGATTTTCGACATTTTTTCATCGTCGTTAGAAATACTCATGAGTATTATTGTATTAAATTTTCATCTCTTAATATCCAAAGGTTAATATTTTACTAATTTTACTTCCAAAAAATGAGAAATTTTCAATATTTTCAAAGTTCTATATATAAGTCAAGAGTTGTTAAATCTTTTTGAAATTTTAATTGAGTATGCGCGTGACTATTATTAGTAGTCAGTTAAATTTTCAAGTTCCTAGCTCTGTTATTGATGGAGTTATGGCTAAAAAACTAAAATAGTTTTCACGAAAATCGAAATTCTGCATTTTTCCCGTTTATTGTCAGTTTTTCGGTAGTAATCGCCCACGCTTGGAAAAACTATTGAGAAATTCGAAAAATGAGCTGTCAAAAGTACTATCTCGAAAAAATTTCTGTTCTAAAAAGTTGCTGGATGAAACTTTTGGATCAGTATTTCGATGAGAAAAAGTGTTTCCATACATAAAAAAAAAAATGCGTATTAGGATTTTTTCGTTACACAATTTCTTGATTCGGTCGCCTCGCTTAAAGCCCGCGATAAAAGCTATGCAATAGCTTAATAAATCGTTAATACTGAATAATATCCACGGCCTCGTGTGCGCGTCGTTTATTCGGATCGAACTCAGTGGGAGAGCAAAGGTCCAGAAGCTCCGGGTTCATTCCAGACGATATACATGTCGAATTTCGACGCATCTTCAATTTTGGCGCCAACGTACGACGCACCACGCAAGACGTACGTGGTATTTTGAAAAATTTAGCCGCACACGAGCACGCGTTAGATTTCAAATACAACGCTAGCATACGTAAATATACGCTCTAGTGTGGACGCGCCTTTACGTACACACGCGTACCTCTCTTGCTACCGCCCTATCCACGCCAAGACGACGGAAAAGAGACGTGATCGAGCGTGCACAAATCATTCGCGTACACGGCGAATCGGAAAATTCGTCTTTTATGATTATTATTACTATTATTATTATTTCTGTTAATCGATAACATTACACCGCCTTTGACCGGTCGCAGGCACACGCGAATCTATACGCGCGCGTCGGTGATTCATCATCTCTTACACGTCGCATGTAAAGCGACTCTTAAATAATGTACAACTCGTGTTCGAATCGCATATATACAATATACATATACGTTATTAGTTATTATACACGCGTGGTGTGTGTTGTGCGCGTACGTCGTGTTCGCGAGGTCGAAGAATATTTTTCCCCCGGACCGAACTTTCGGTCGTTGTATCGAAACCCCAGGAATCGTTTAGAGTTTTTACCATACTCTCGGCGAAACGCTCCGAAAGCGTGCGAAAACTCACTGTCGTGCACGTGACTCGTGTTCTTGACGTTCGTCGATCCGACGTCTCGGGGTGCAAATTATTTAAAACGCTGCTGTTTTTTTTTTTTTTTTTGGCACACGAATTAAAAACAATGAAACCGGTTACGTGATAGATTCGTAAATTCTTAAGTTTGTGCGTTATTTATCCATCGATAACGATGTATTATTATAATGAATTCAAATAATCCAATTAATTTTAATGTTATATCAAGTGTATCATTACTAAGTTTTTCTATTGACTGAATAAAACAGGGGTGTACTTAATTTGTTTTTTTTTTTTTGGGTGGGGGAAGCTGTGGTATTTTCACCAACTGAAATTCCCCAATTCAGCCTATTAAACTAGGGTGACCATAAAAATAAAATAAAAATACGGGACACTAAATTACTAAAAAAAAAAAAAAAAGAAATTCTAATTTTAACTGAATATATTAAAAAAAAAACAAATTAAATGTATGCTGTTTAATAGTTTTTAAATACAAATAAAATAAAAATATTAATAAGTATTTAGTACACAAAAATCCAAAAAAAAATTATTTTGAAGACGATGGCAGGTAAATTTCTTCTTTTGATGTTTTTGTATACTTTTGTGCAGAACTGATATTTCATCGAATTGTACTTATTTGGTAGATGACGTCACACATCAATAAAATAATATTAATAACATTTTGTACGTTATCGTTATACCATTTGTATTTATAATCGTTGGTTTAACGTTGTCGATAATGATGTGATATTATTATTTCTCTATTTTCTACCCGCAGCAATTATAATAATTTATTGTCAAGACAAGAATCTAAAAATAATGCTGATAAATATAGATTTCAAATATGTTCTAATGAATATTGTGATACAAAAATATCGTAGAATTTATAAATTAACAATGAAGAGAAAAACGGGATTAATATGGGACCTACTTGAAAATACGGGACAAAATGCGTCCCGTATAACTTTTGTCGGGACAACGGGACACAAAGTGAAAATACGGGACAATCCCGTATAATACGGGACGTATGGTCACCCTATATTAAACCAAACTCAGAGGTATAATCGTTACGATCAAAATCCTCAGACACATTACATGAATAACTTGTTCGTTGTTACTTATAATTCTTTATACAATTATATTGAACTTAATTATATTGAACAGTTCATATTGTTTTTTATCTATATTTCTACATAAAAGTATATGATATGCTAAAATATATTATTGTAATATAATTTAAATTGTTAAAAGTGATAAAATGCTGAAAAAAATTTTTTACTTAAAATTATATAAAAAATATACCTACAAAAAGATGTTTCATTACATTTTGGTTGTATTTATTGAAAATATATTTCACTTACCTTAACGTGACAGCTATTATTTCCAAAGGAGGAATGGATAATCTTAAATGAGTGTCTTGAGCCTTTATCTTTTCAGAAATGTTTACGGCAAGCTCATCAAATGATTTAACACTCATCCGAAAGTAATTAAAAAATGTATCGGTATTTTCACGTAAATTTTCAAATGATGAATGTAAAATATTCCTTTTGTGAGTCTCAGTTCCGTAAACGGGTGCACACAATATCGTCTTTTATTATTTTTCTTTTTTAAAACGTAGTTTTTATAAACAAGGTAAGTAAAAATTACACGTTTTCTTTCGTAAACTTCCATTTTTATTATACTTTTTTTTTACATTTTTACATTTTTTTTATATTTTTATATTAATATTTAACATTTATTAGCGGTCCGTACAGCAGTCAAATCGACTGTCGCTACTAAAAACTGCAGCAAAAATATAGTATATTGCAGCAAAATATAGTATATTGCAGCAAAATATAGTATATTGCATCAATATAGATGCAGCATCGGACCTAAAGGTTAGTCGGCGGCCGTCCGGGGCGGTCACGCACTGGCCCAGTCCGAACGCCAAGGCCACGTGGACGTGTCGCCCAGCAGACGCGTCAACACCGAGACGGCCGCCGCCGTCTCCGACCTGTCGTCGTCCGCGCCGCGCGTCACGCCGTCACATCTGTCGGACGGCGAAGCGGCCGTCGCGCCGCCGGGATTCACTGCCACCCGGGGCGGTGACGCGCCGACCCAGTGTGGACGCCAAGACCACGTGGACGTGTCGCCGAGCAGACGCGTCAGTTCCGAGACGGCCGCCGCCGTCTCCTTCAGGCTGCCGTCGTGCCCGTCCGACGGTGAGGTGGCCCGCGGCGGTGACGGCGACAATGGTGAGGCGGACCGCGGTGGTGACGGCAAACCCGAGACCGTGGTGCGCACCGGTTGCGCGCGAGTCGTCGTCGCCTCCGTCGGGTACGCGTCAATTCGCGGCCGTTTCCCGCGGGAATCCGCGTCAATCCGCAGCCGTTTCCCTCTGGAATCCACGTCGATCCGCGGCCGTTTTCCGCTGGAATTGGGGTCACGCCGCGGCCGTTTTACACTTGATTTATTGTCGTTACCGAGCACTGCGAACACGAGGGAAAAGCGGTCGGTATAAAATTGCCGTTTTCGTCTTCAATCTATCAGTCTACGTCCTCTTTTTTACAAATTATTTTACAAATGCGATGTGATAAAATTTAATATCAATCTTTAACTCGGTTCTCCGGTCACGAGCTCAGGCCTAAAGGAGCGGTCGTATTCTCTCGTGATTTACACACTTCTAAGTCGTACATCTAAAGAAATAACTAAGATAATACAAACCAAAAAAAAAAACATTACTACGCGCACGACGAACCCTGTATATTAACGTGTTGGGGTTCGTTTGGTTTTCGTCTGTACTCACCCGACGAGATACACTTTCCCACGTTGTGGTTCATCGCGGTTTTCTCGGTCGTCCGACGTCAAAATCAAATACAATTGGAATTGAATCCGAGAGCAACAATACTCCAGTACGATAATACAAAACTCGAATGCAATGATCGAACAGGTCGGTCGTTGGATTACATACGGAACTATCGTCTCGTCTCAACGCGACGCACGCGCGTATTTACTGTACATAACATACGTTGCCACGGTCGAGTAACGGCCAGGGTCTGGAACCTATTGAGTTTTTCCATTGCAATTACGGTTTCGGTTATTTAATCAACATTTTTAAAGGTTTTGGTTCCGGTTCCGGTTTTCTTAAAAAAATGTAAAGCCTATACAATCGGTTAATACCACGGTTCTAAAAAATAACGGTGAAAAATAAAATAAGTATAAGCGTAGGTAATACATTTGATATCAATAAGTGAAACTTTAATAATATTGGAAACCGTGTCCATCGAACAATCGCGCGTTCCGAGTACGTCCTGCCGATAAAATTTAGAATCGTCAATTTTTTTAAAAATCCGTTCTTGGGGAATTTCGATCATCGTCCTCCGCAGCCTGTCGATTCGAACGGGTTCGTGGCCTCGTCGCGAAGACTTTTCCGAGCTCGGCAATACGAGCCGAGCGTCTCTCGGAAAGGCTCGCTACCCCGTGAGTAGTGACGTATTTGAGTTATTTCACGCCCTAGGTTAGAAAAAAAGCATCCTTTCTCACAAATCTCTTCCGCCGTGTATTTGTAAAAAGACATAATCTGCCTACGTGAAATACATTTGCGTTAAAGCTCATGATATCATGATCAATAGTCTTGCCGGTAAACAACTCTGAGTACCTATAATTATAAAAACAGAAGTCATGAAATTGTAAAACCAAAGTATGAAAGGTCAATTCGAAATAAACAAATCAAAATCAAATTAAAAATTATTTATGCCGAAATTTTTCATTGGAAAATTCGTTAGTCATATCGTTGTAATCTAATTTCTTACAAAAAATACGAATCCGTTGTTCAAACAACCAATAATTTAGACTTTTGGCCCGTAGTTCTTGATATCAACTTGAAAAAGACTTGATAGTTTTTAAGATTGAAAAAATCCTCACGGCAGAACAGTTACAAACACAAAATGCGAGTGCACGAATATCGACAGTAATAATAATATACGTTATAATATCTCAAATCGCACAGTACTTTTCCACGTCTCGGGCGTTGTCAATGCGTGTGCACGTTTCGTGGTAAACGGAGACCACAATAACATTTCGAACAATCGAAATATTTCCGTAGAAAAGCAATGATGTCGGAAATATCAGAAAAATATCATATTTTTCGGACGAAGCAAAAAACCGTTTCTAATACTGTTTGTGAATATGACTCACGTCATCAGGCGGCCATCTGATGGTTATTTTATTTCCTCTTGATATTAAACATTGGGATTTATAAAATGTTAACATTGTGTAAATTGTTTATAATTAATCAACTAAAATTGTTTTGTTTGATACTTATTATTTTGTAATACAATAGATTATAGAAAAGCAACTTTTTTTTTATATTTTAATTTTATGTAAAATGTAAATTAAGAATATTTACCTCAGATCATTAGATTGGGTTAAAAATGCCTTTTTTGGATAAGCACTTATATTTCAGTACAATTCATTGTGTATTTGATACATCGATAAATCGATATTATACAATCTATTTATCGATATATCAATTTCTCTAATTTGAAATATGGATATAATTTTTAAATTTCCCATCCATAGGCCATCATAGAGATGATTTAATTACGATATGACCATATATTCACTATTCCGCGCCATTTCCCTACTCGCCCCCCTTTAAATACGCCACTGCATGAAATTCGCGTGCACACACACAAACACACTTACAGTAGGGTCTCGATAATCCGAACGAGGTTGGAGAAAGGGGTCGTTCGGATTATCGATTTGTTTGGATTGTCTATGAATTAAAAAAAAAAATCAATTTTCTTTTAATTTGAATTTTAAAATTTTGTTTTTAATTTTATAATTTTTTTTTAAATTTTACTTATATTACATTCTTATATGTGTTAATCCGTTAAAATTAGTTATTTAAAAAGAAAATGAGTGAAAAAAGTTATCATAATTACGTATGCATGTACATTAACCGTAGTTCTTATACGTTGATTAAATGTCTGGTCCCGCAAAAGTCTAACCAACATACGTACATAATATTATGTATTAACACTGCGATACGATACTTCTCAAGCCCGTTCGGATCACCTCGTCTTCCGGATCGGCCTGTGGTCGGACCAGCGAGACCCTAATGTATTTTTATTGTATCGGTAGGGGGACGGAGTGGCCGAGTGGACTAAGGCGGCGGTTACAACGCGTACTGTCGACGGTTCGAACCCGGCCTCGGGCAGTCTCTCTACTTGGACAGGAAACAACCGTCTTCGGAGAGAGACTGCCATCCCCCACTCCGGGGCATGGCAGAAACCTACGGGTGCCCCAATAGAAATTCTGCCAAACCGATACCCGAACTGTAGACCCTAGGCAGTGGCGCAACTTGATAATAAGGGGCCCATGTGAAAATGTCCAGATTGGGGCCCTTACCTGCTAAAAAAAAAAATAGTCATAAACGATATTAGGTACCTTATTTATTATAACTCTAAAAATATTGTTTTCTCAAATGTCAATATGTCATATAATTATTTTTTTAAACTGTTTATTTATTTAAATGTCCATAATTTTTTTTATAAAATCAAGTATAAAAATTAATTTTTCTTGTTTTTACGACAAGAAAGTTGTTAATTATTTTGTTTATATCCAAGTCAGCTGTTTTTTCTTTTTCTATGTTTAATATACTGATGTCGGAAAGACGATCTTGGCCAATTGAGCGTCGCAGGTAGTTCTTTATCAATTTTAATTTTGAGAAAGATCTCTCTGCCGAAGCAACTGTTACGGGTAACGTTAAATAAATAAGACATGCACTTAAAACATCACTGTATGTAGTGCTAAAATCATTTTCTAAAATAAAGATCTCGGAAATTGGGACCCCCAAAAACCGGGGGCCCCTGTGAATTGCACACCCAACACTCCCGATAATTGCGCCACTGACCCTAGGGTCTACACTCCCGGATAATCATGCCGTACGAAACAAAAAATAAAAAATAAAAAATCGTATCGTTTATGGATTACGGACCGCGTACACGTCGCGTCGTCGCCTACACGAATCGTTTCGCTTGTTTCCCGTCGACTTCACTCGTTCCCTCCGTCCGTACGCCGGACGGCCTCGGCGCGAAATGATTTATGTGTCTCACCCGCGTCGTTCGCGTGTACGCTCACCGTCATGATCTCGCGTAGTTTTTTCTCCACTCTCACACCCCGTCGCCGCGCCGGCTCGACATCCGTTCAAAACGATAACGATAAAAACACACACTCTCCTGGACGGCGACGGCGCACTGGTGATCGGCGACGGCGGCGGTCGGTCATTGAATTTTAATTCCGGCAAATCGCCCACGCGTCTCCACGGGCCGTGGAGCAGCCGGAGCCGGATCGAGTCGGCCCAACGGCCGGCCGATGATTGATCGTGACGTTTGAAAAACGACGGAAAAGTGCTGGGTCACGTCGGGCGCACGAACGTTCGGGAATCGTCATGAAAAAATGAAACGTATTCATTGTCCGGACTGGATACTATACTCACAGGCTCATTGTCACGACTCCGTAGAGAACATATCGTGTATTAAATATATTCTCGTGCTGAGTACTGGCAGACTGTCTGTGTGTGTGTGTGTGTGTGTGTGTGTGTGTGTGTGTGTGTGTGTGTGTGTGTGTGTGAATATATATATGATATATATATGATTTCTAAAATGGAATTTTAAAGTTTGAAGGTCAGAGTATTAATCATTTGACTTACAGAGGATATAATTTTTTGCAAAGGTATGCGAGTGATCACCCTGCTATCTAAATGAGAAAATATCTATTGCACCCTGAATAATATTGAAATTAGAATGTTTTATCCTGCCCATTAACTGCTGATAAAACTTAATTTTCATGAAAACAAAATATACACTTAGGATATTAAGTTTTTCTTGAACAAAAGTAAGTATTCCATCTTAAACAAAAAAAAATCATACACAAATGTTCATGTCACATTTTTAAAAAAAATTTAATCGAGTTGTTTTTAAGTGTTTTAAATTTTCTATTCATAAAAAATCATAAATAATTTACACATTCAATATTAAATCAAAATTTGTAAAATCATTGTAATACACCGTTTACAGTATTGTTTAATGTTTATATATTGTGAATAGTATTTTTATTAATTCATCAGTGCATCACTTAAAATTTTAATATTCATTGATAAACTGTTGAAGTTAACTGTTATACAAACATTCCTTCCAAATATTGAATGATTTTTTATAAAGAGAAAACAATAGACAGTTCGCTACGTGTAATTATGATGAAATATTTCATTAAGATAATATTACCATTAAGATAAGATACGACTAAACGTAAATAGAAAAACTATACTATATTATATTGTAGTATAACAGCTATACTTACATAATATTATATTACTATGCTTCAAACGCCTTGCGGCACTTCTAAATTTACTAATAGATAAATTAAATTTTACAAACAGCTTATAGAGACCCAAACACGTGTTTTTTCAACTATTAGAAGTTTTGAATTCAAATTTCATTTTTTCGATTCACCCTTACGTACATAATATAGTATATATGCGCAAATCATGGTACCGGACGTGATCTGTAAATAATGATCATAATATTGAAAAATACCGGCCAGATATTATTATTATTTCCACGGTTGGTCGTCCTCCATAACGATTCGCCCGTCGGCGGGTGTCTCGCCGCGGGATCTCCGACGGTCGTCCACTCCGTCTTTGAGGAGTGCGTCGTTAGAAATACAAAATAACTCGAAGTTGCTCAAATACGATCGAATAATAATAATGTAGGAGATCCGGCGGTGGTGATGTGATGGTGACTGTTTTGGCAATATTTGTCGGAGCTGTTATCATAGCTGTTATACAGGCTTTTTTTTTTCATTCATTTTCGGCGAAAACATACATAACTCAACTGAAAATATTAAACCAAACGAATAACAATTACCGATTGCAGTAGCTAAATAAACTGAAATAAGATTAAAATAAAGTAAAATAAAATAAAATAAAATAAACAAAAAATACAAAGATCAATAGATGGATTTGGTGACATAATATGATTATGGGTGTGACTGAAAGTGGTAACACATACAATGATATAAATAGGAATTCACCCCCCACATTCTAAAGGTGCACGTTCAGGTTACGTCGCCAATGTCGTGCCTCACTACCGCTTTTATGCTGCTTTTACGCCTCACTACCTACCGACTGCTGTTGGTTTTATATACGAGACTCTTTTTATCTGATATTATTTTCGACGGTAGTTTATTATTAGTCAACGAACATAAAATACGACGTTGAAGTTTTCGTACATAATGTGTTTATTACATTTGACATGTCGAAATCTTTGTCGTCTGAACGTCGATTGAAAACAAAATAAATATATAAATAAATAAATAAATATAAATAAAAAAGGAAAACGTCTACGTGGCGTTCGCATGAAAAAATCTTCTATACTGCTGTTATCGTTATCGTGGAATCACACGTCCGAATCTCCACGTTTGTAAAAAAATGGGCAGTTTTTGTCACGCGATATTCATCAGGGGTCTTTAGCATGTGTGTGTGTGTGTGTGTGTGTGTGTGTGTGTGTGTGTGTGTGTGTGTGTGTGTGTGTGTGTGTTTTTCATTTAATAATTAATTTCAGGATACCTACCGAAAAAGTTTGGAAACAAAATTAATTTTACTCAATTACAAAAAGACAAAAAAAAAAACAATAACAAATGAGGAGCTTTAATAAAGTTTTGATGGGAGAGAAAAAAATACGAAGGACGACAAAGTTTTTCCGAGGTAAATATATGTGTTACCTTAAAACAGTTTTTCGTTACTCTCGGAATAGATTAGTTCGGCGCGCGCACGCTTCGGGTCCACGCACCCGCCGCGGACGGCGGCGGCGACGCAGAAGTGTCTTTGCCGGTTTTTCATCGGACGCGTGAAACGTACAGTATCATTATATTATTATTATAAACACGCGGTGATTTACGACGCAAAAACGGTTTTAATAAAGCTCAGGTCGCGAATTAATCAGCCCGCGCGCATAATATATTCGTTTTAATCGGTTCGTTCGGGCCGCCGTCGCCGTCGTCGTCGCAACCGTTATTACGAAACATTATCGTACACGATAAAGCATGATTCACACGAGTCAGACACGTACCGACAGACACCGTACCGTACCCCGTTCCGGAAAATATTTTAATGTTTTGTTTTAATACAGCAATTCACATTAAACGTTTCCGTTCCGTTCATAGTGTTCATACCATAGGCTTGTTTACGGGTGGGGCCGGGTGGGCACTGCCCTCCCCTCCCCCCGGCTGACTGTGCCTCAAGCAAAACGCCATGATAAAAAAAGACGTGCTGTGTGTACCCTGCAGTACCAATAGATTTGAAAAAAATAAATAAATCAAAAAATATAATTTTTTTTTTTGTAATTTTTGTTACTTGTTTTATCGTTGCACATAAATAATAGAACATTTTATTGATATTTGATTTATTATATTTAAGCGTTTATTAATAATTAGTAGTAATTATACTATCATAATATATCACCACGGCTCATCCGAGAATGAAAATAATTATTAAATCATGTGTTTAAAATTTACAATTTATCGTAGGTAGTTAAAAAGACGAAAAACTGTTTTACGTACAAAATTACTTAGCTCACTCGGTATATTATCTCATATGAAAATATATACTATATAGTGTTTCGAGTATGTATCGAATAAATCAATGATACATAACAATGGCACACGCCACATAAATTACACGGCTAAAACTAAAACCAAATACCGCGACCGCCTTAATGTAGAACCTGACCTCCGTATCCAGTTGTCTCAGATTGAACCAGATATTGTCAACTTTTCCAAAAATAAACCGCATCGAATATCTCATTACTAATGAGTCATTAGTTATTGGTTTTTCACGTTTTCTTTTATTAGTATTTTTTCTGTTTACATTCAGCTGTAAAATTATAATCTGATAATGATAGTGTTTATTTTTATCACGTATCTCGTTATACGTTAATTCACAGAACGGCACCTAACAAAATTCGCTCAAACAACAGGGCACCGCCGTCTAAAAAGGTTGAGAACCGCTGGTATGGTGTATTTGAACGGTACGGAACGATGTCTGTCGGTACGTGTCTGATTAATGTGAATCACGCTTCAAGCGAGTCGACGGTGACGTCGCGGCGGCGCAGACGCGCAGGTTTTCGTTTTCGGCCAAAGCTGTGTTCTACGATCATTCAAGAGTCGGTGGAATTATCGGAATATTTTCGAATTCGGGTTCCATCGAACGTTTGTAAAAATCGAACGTTGTGCGAAAGTATCGTTTCGAAAACTTGCAATCGACCAGACCTAAGATTCGTTTGACGGAATTTCGGTATTTTTATTTGTTTCGGTTTTAACGGTGTGCAAGGGCGTGCCCAGGATTTTGTTTTTGGGGTGGTTCAATTTTTTGACGTAAGTATTAAATTTACATTTATATCATTAAAATAATTGGGTATAAAATAAATGTTTAAAAGTGTATACATCAAAACCAGTAATCTTCTTATACTATTGTCAAATATTAAAAATGCAATATAAGAGTTAACCTCATAATCTTATAATTTATGACTGTAAATAATAAAATTGGCATGTATGTATAAATTGTAAATAATTATTATCGTAATAATCATAATAATAATAATAATCATAATAATGAAACAGTTTTAGAAATCAAAATTTTTACATAATGTTCTTCATTGTGAATACTAGGCAGTATGATGAATTATGAAAAAATAAATAAATACAATTTTAATAATATTCACCGTGACTGTAATGTAATATAATAATATTATACAATTTTTACCACGAAAAATATTTAAAAAGTCAATTTGGGGGTGGTTTGAACCCCCAAAACCACCCTTTAGACACGCCCCTGACGGTGTGGTTTTCATTTCACACGAGTGCACACCACACGTGATCTACGCGTGTAGAGGCTAAAATTCTGAATACGTCGAATTCGCAGAACACTGTGTGTATACGCGCGTGTTGCCGTGTTACCTTTTAGAAATTAGGTAAATCATAATCTATATACCTATATGTATTATTATGATATTCGAATGGATGTGTAATTTATATACTATTCATAAATAATTGAATACGAATTTAGACCGTACAGTTCGCTCTACGGTCAGAGGAGAAAAGCGAAATTTTATGGCGGTTCGCACGTTTAAAATTAAATCGAGTCGAATAGATAACATTTTATATCCACGTAGATTATGAGCGAACCGAAACATCTGTCGGTTTTGAAAATAACGTTTATGTTTCCCCGTGTCGCTTTTTGGGTCAGTTTTACTTTGTCTAAAAGGTCAGTCCACCTATAGATCGGAAATCGCATGTCGACGGTGCTCGGAGGGTTCGTTTTTCTCTCTTTCCGACAGTTTTTTAAAGAAAGTTGGAAAAATGTTGCGAAAATATCGGTAAAAAACGGTAAAATTTGCTGTGAACAAGACTTCCGTCGATGCGTTTTAGTTTTTTGGTCACGAATCCAAAAGTAATGTTGCTAAAAACTTGAGATTTGTATCATATAATGTCATCGACACATTCTTGAAATATTTGATTCGATTTTCAAAAATCGGGCTAATATTAGGAATCTGAAAATTTCTCGTTTTTTTTTTATGAGTTAATTTCTTATAACTAACATTTTTAACTCTTGAAAAAAAAGTTCTGATAACATAATATGACTCTATTCGTATACTCACCGAATGATTCTGAATACATTTTAAAACTGTTTTTCAGCAATTTTATTCAAATTGTTTATCTACATTCTTATTTCTATTTTACCGAATCGACTGTTTTTACATCAATTTTTAAGTTTAAATATTTCTAAAAAAATATATGTTTCATTCAGTCATTATGAAACTTTGAGTAAGGATAGAAATACACTTTATAAATTATTTAGAAAAAAAAATTACTCCATTGTTTAGATATTGTTTAAGACGGTGTCGATAAACAAAAAAAAAATAAAATAAAAAATAAAAATACTCACAATCAAATTAAAAACAGCAAAATATTAATACAGTTTATTTTTAAATTGACGTTTTGATCGAAATCGTTCAACTGAATAACCGATTAATCGTTTCTGTAAGATTCAATACAACCGTCAACATTATCTGGTTCGAGGAGCGAAAAATACCAATGGTGCGAAGTACGTCCTTTTTGTTGTTGTTACTTTTATAACTTTACATCAGGGTGGTCGTCGACGAATAAGGAAACGCCAGCAGCGAAACGGCCGATTGTAAAAACAATAATAATTATCATAATGAAAATAGTCCGCGCAAATAGACGGCAGTGCCCCGGTTGCCTTTCACGGGAGTTTTTAATTATGATATTTTCTCTGAAAATGTTAATCCGAATTAAACTTAAATGATGCAATAACGTGTACGTTACTAAAACATTACAAAAACACTTTCGTGGCACTAAATGCTGTTAAAGTAAAATCAACTTCCACGGTCGGACTTTAAGTCGAAAATTACTATGTCTAGAGGCTTACCGTGGCCTACAGTGGTGCGGGACGGACTGTCGACCGGATTTTTATACTTTGTCTGGAATCACGTATTATCTTGAATGTAAAAAGATCTCTTTTTACCTAATGACAGCGGTTCTCGACCGAATAAAATCGAGTGACGGCGGAAAAGTGAATTTTGAAAATAATTTGAAAAAAAATAATGTATTTACCGTTATTTATAACATTTTAAATTGATATTTGTAGTTGTGTAAAATAGCGGTGAGAGGTCGAGGGGTACGTGAATAAATGAAGGTTTAGAAACGCTACCTTACGAGTGTAATATGCTGTGTAATATTCTAATAAACATACTAATCTAGTCGTGAAATAAATCTTCTGGTAACATTAAATTATTAGTCGTTAATGAAATAAGCAATATACGTATGTGTGTGTGTAACACATTTATCAACTTAATATTGCATATTACAATTAACGTAAATCATACACGTGCCAGAACTTATTAATACGTCAAGGCCTAATAACCGTAACACAATAGTGACCGTAATCACGGAAATCGCACACGCACCGGAAAAATCCTCAAATACAAACAAAAATACTAACGAAAAGACGCTTACCACATCAGATATCACTGGATTGAGGTCGCCGTCGACTTGTATAACAGGTCGAAAGACTGGCCACTAATCAGACGTATTCCTAGCTACCCGAGATCAAGCCACATCACACCACTCAACATCAAAAGTCTTTTACTACTCAGTGGCGTGCTCACGGGGGGGGGGATCAGGATGTCGTATCCCCCCCATTGGATTTTTCGTAATGATTTATTATGTACATGAAAAAAAAATTTAGGTTTAAAATTCCAGATTTTGGTCGTAGTTCCTGTATTATTATTGTCTCCGCACTCGGCATAACTCATAAGACGACACGTATCAATATGTTTGTTCTTAAAATAAACGTCCTGTTAATTTTTATTTCAATTTTTCCCGAAATGTAGAGACGGAGCTGATTGTATTACAATTTACTATTAAGTATTAGTATTTACAATATAATATGTATATTGCATTTGCTTATTATCGTTTAATAAATGATACTCAATTAAATATAGAAGTTTTCAATAATTAAAATATTACTTATAAATTATAAGCAAATATATGAATAGGTTCTACAATGATATACATGTTTGTACCATGATATTATAATAGTATAGTCAAACACTCGAATGCATTTCTATTTATAAAAATAATAATAAAGCAGAGCAACGGTGGCCGATGTCGACCAGATTGTCACACCAGATGAAGTATTGGATCAGATGGTCAAGCAACCAAGAAAGCTAGAAATGTGTTTCGTTATTGTGTCATTAATTGAATTAAATCAATTAAACATCCGATTTGTTAATTGAATTCTTGGATGGCCAGCACTGTTGTCGTCACTACGTACACCGCGTCGATATCAACATCGTTGGCACGCTACACGAGGGTGTATATTGAATCCGTGTTGGTTCGACTAAAACCGCACGTGCGATATCTATTACTGTGTTGCTTATGTGCAAATACTATTATCACCGTAGTTTTAACAAAATTTTAGTGTCCCGTGGTAATGTCGTATCGACGAAGTGATTTAGAAGAGGTCAGTGCCCCGTTTAGGGGAGGGCTGAGTGGGTTGCAGCTCAGGAGTACCCACAGTTTTTTAATCACCCCGTAAAATAACATGAGTACTCAACTAGGTCTGGAACAAAAAAAAAGTCGTAGTTTACACGCCGGTGGTCGACGACGATTCGTTTTTATGGCCGATACCCACTATAAATTGACTTATTGGTAATGTCACGAAATCGAAAACACAGACCGTTATTCGTGTGTAGTTACCCGTTGCCGGATCATCATTATTGATGTTTGGCCGTTTAACGGCAAATGACAACGGAAACGTTTCTGGCAATTAAATTTAATCACTCGACATTATTATCAATTATTTGTGACTTAGTCGCCTACACTTACGCGATTTAAGCGATCTTATTTTTTATTTATTTGTTTATTTTTTTTTTATTTTTATTAAAAGAATAATTACAATCTATACAAACAATTTATACAATAAGTAATTTTTTTGATGGAGAATAGCGTTGATATAACAGAGAGGGAGGGTACTCAGTAGTACCACCTGACAGGTCAAGCAAGGAAATTTCTAGGCCAAGATCGTTTCAGTCTTCTTCTAGGATTGTCGGGAATTGTACAAGAAGACAGACCTTTGATTAATGGATTAGTATGGCGATTTAGCTTAGAATGGAATGAGAGGAAGTGGGATTTGGTTAGCTGAGAAAGTGTGGGAACGTTTAAGTCTTTGTGAAGATTGGCGTTTTTTATATACCAAGGGGCAGAGACGATTTGACGGAGACATATTGATTGGAAAGCTTGTAAAGTTCGCAGGTTTGAGGGTTTCGCGGAGCCCCATATCTGGATGCCATATGCCCATACGGGTCTTAAAATAGCTTTGTAGATTAACAATTTATTGCTGATGTTTAGTTTGGAGCGGAGAAGTGGACGGAGCAAGTGAAGTCTAGAGTTTACGGATTTCCTTTTGTTTTTGAGGTGTTGAGCCTTTTATTTTATTTTTACAAAGCGAATTCGTCATTTTACTCGCCTCGGCTGTTACTATGATATTATAATAGTTAATCAAACAAAAAGTTGATTTGCACTACTGCTAAGTACGGTGGTAAATTTCACTGGATCGATAACAGAATATAGTACGGTCTCGTTTTTTTATTTTGGGGCACCACATACCTAAATCCGCCTCTGGAAGGGGCTGTCGTTAAGTTTATCGGATCGATTTAGTTTATTTATTATAATTATTGTTGTCGTGAACATAACGTAGAAAAGCGTGTTCAAAATTATATTTTATTGTTTCCATTTATAACAATATAATAATTATAACGCACGTCATCGTGGTTCTAAGCCATAAAAGTGGAAAAAAAAATAGCAAAAACAAAACACCGAAAAGTACAAAAACGAAATTACATTTTTATGAAATTTTAAACGGTGAAAAGTAATATGTTTTAAATTTTTTGTCATTATATTGCATTTACAATAATTATGTCGTTATTTTTTTTATTTCAATAACATTTTGCTTTTGCATACTCAAGTTATAAGCAATACCTTTTAAAAAGTGTAAATTGTCATTATTATTGTAAGATAAAGTTATACTACGAATGTTTTCAATGTAATCTTTATACATTTTTTTTTTTGTTCTATAGGTTTCGCCCCGGCCATAAACTGCTTTTGTATTATTTCATCTAATGCTTGCTTATCTTTGAATGCGTCGATCAATTTCCATAATGTTAGAATAAAAGCGATAGAGCTATAAAATAAAAATTATCATTTTGAAATAGAAATATAATTTCAGTAACATATTGTTGTCATTAGGTACATAGTTTTTCCCGAATATTTGAAATTTATTTTCCACTTTTATTTCGGTTTAGCTTTTTTTCCTATCGCTTTTTTTGGTTTCACTATTTTTTTTTCGTATTTTGACCGGATACCCGTCGTCGTCGATCGACGTTACACGATCATACTGCGGGAACAAGGCGCGTCTAACCGCGAGAGTAAAATCCGTTCGTTGTGTTCTTCCACCAGCAGTCGAACGACCGTCGTCGTTAGGAAACGACTCGGAACTCCACGAGATGTGAATTCGGCGTGGGTTTGAATTCGCGCGCGTTGGATGTGAATTGATTGGTTTCACGATGCGTTTTTATCGACATTTCGAAAGGGAATTTCCGCGAACGTCGACGACGTGGAAACGAATATTCGGTTTTATTTTTACTTGTCACCAAGACGTCCAGGACGAACAACGATCGTTATTATTTATCAGTGAAACGAACATAATATTACGATATTGGGTTTGACTTATTTCTCGTCGTCGAGATCCAGAACACTGTCGGGATCGTAAAGGATTTACGATTTTCTGATCAGGATTGTTATACCTAGGTCTAACAGCGCGTATAAATAATCGTACACGGACGTGTAGTCGTGAGACGACGACGGTGAGAAATTCGATTTTCCTAAATTTTACGAGCTGCGAGAAAATCGACGAAATCATAAACAGTTAACAATATTATATTATGTTTGGCGTGCGTTTATCAGGTGCAGAACGTGATTTCTTTGATATTGTTTTATCCTTGAAATCGGTTGCCGTCGATCGTGTATTTAAATCAGTCGTTCCCAACCTTTTTTATTATACGCCCCCTTTGTAGATTTTTGAAACTCTCGCGCCCCCCTCATTTTTAAAATGAAAAATATATCACTTTTTTGTGTACCTACTTTACAAAGAAATTATAAAATATCCGAGATGAATATAATTTTATTGGTGATAATAATTATAAAATATAAATCATAGTGAAATAGTGAAATAGTAAAATAGTACTACAGCCTAATATACAATAATAACCTTTACACCAGGCGTTCTTATCGTAGAAATTTATTTACGGATACTGTGTCGGCGCGGCGTGGCGACATTAAACGATTAAGTTGTGATCTTAAATAATTGTAATCTTTATCAATAATACTCAATAACCGGTCGTTATTAGTTTTTATATTTTCCCTACATTTTAAAATAACACTAATTTAATAAATAAAAACTGTATTTTGTAATGACTGCTTACGCCTACCCAGAAATGTTTACACGCCCCCCAGGTTGGGAAACGCTGATTTAAATTATCCAAATCAAATATCACGACGGCGATCGTCGAAAATTAACACGACCGCACGCCGTACTCATACGTACGCGTATTTGATCCGATTAGCGATTTGTGCGCACCACCGTGGCTATTAGCTGTACCCGGTGGTAGTCATCGTTCGTGAGAAACGAAATAAATCGTAAAAATATCGAGGACCATTCTTAATATATTTTTTTTTTCGTAGGAAATAATAATAATAAAAAAAAAGAAAACGCTACGATCTCGGTTTACTTTCGCGTCGTAAATATTTTCCGGCAGCAATCGTCACGAGAATATTTTATTATATTTTCGTGGCCGAAATACGTTATTATTGTCAGCATATTCCCTCTGCGAGCGTCGAAAGACTGTTTCGTTTTCACGGCGTGTGATCTCTCCTTTATTGACTTTCTCGCCAATACAATGGCACGACGGTAACCAATGCCAATTTCATAACAATTTATTTACACTTGAAAAAAATTGTTCGCATTCATTACGCGGCTGAATTATCCGTTCTATTTATTTATTTAATTTTTAATAAAACAATACCTAGTGACATCGATTAATGCACGTTGATTCGCTCGTCATTTGATTTCAGTGATTTAGAAAGCTATTGGTGTAGTTTTCGTACGAATCATTGAATATACATCATCATATTTTTATTGCTTCCGATACATTTTGAAAATATCGTCGAGCAGTGGTTTCAAACCAATAGTTATAAACATTCGGTATTTCGTTTATCAATCAAATTTAATAACATTGAGAATTGAAAAAAGAAACAATTCTAAAAATTATTTCGATTATCTTTTTTGATTTCGCACATTTTTTCTGAGTGAAAAACAAAAGATAACGGGCACAAACTTACCAAACGTTTCCTAAGAGAATACGACGTAATCACAAGTAATTAATTTTAGTTTCCACCGCAGAGGGCGCATTGTGAAATAATTTTTCGGAAAATGGCGTAGTTAGGGTTTATAATGCTCGTGGGAAAATAAATCGGCGGGTCCTTATTTTTATAAGCACTCTCTTAGCTCAAAAATGTATACTTGAAAATGTTTCAAATCAAGGTAATAACGTTTGATAATTATTCTTTTTTTTTTTTTTTATGACAAAATATTTTTTAAATCAATTGTGTTTTTCATTTGTTTATACATCGATAAAAAATAAATAAATAACACTTTTGAAAATTTTGCAAAATGAAAAGGTGCATTTCGGTAGAATAATTTATTGTTTTATATTGAAAATATTCGTTTTATTAAATAGCTCATTAAAAGGATAAGTTATTGGTCTATTAAGAATTATTATTTTTATTATACTCTTTTGTGCTGTTGGTAGTTTATTGTATGCGACGATCCTAGTCCACCCCTGGCAGTGATGCCGTATCGTAAGATAGATTGGGTCATTTCGAAATAAACCGTACGTAGCACGGATTATCTTGTACTTTTTTGGCATTAATATAGAAATGATTGAGATTTCGCATTTTCGTTATTCAATTTTGTGTTTGAATGTCACATATCATATATGAAACAATTTTATTGTTTCACTATTAGTTTTCGAAGTGCAAAACGCAGTCACACATAGACTGTAAAAACATAATAATTGTCGGTGACGATAGTCTGTGAACAACAAACTTTATCAGATAATCGGATAATCGAAAATGAGGAATAGTAAAAATAAATAATAAAGCCGACCGCCGCCGCGTCCAAAATAATCGGCCGATGATAATTTATTTAAATAACCGATCGGTTACGTATGTGCAATGGATACAACCGTGCACGTTTATACACTGACTTAACGCGCGTAACGTGTTACGGCTAGAGGTCTCTATTTCACGTGTATCTAAGAACACGTACATACGTTTTTTTAATGTTTTTGTAGAAACGGTGATAAAGCCCGGGTAATTAAAGTACACGTGTACACGTGATTGAAAAAAATTGACAAAATATTTTTTAAATCAAATGTGTTTTTCATTTGTTTATACATCGAAAAAAAAAGTATAAATATATTTATTTTTCTAAAAACTGTTAAGGTTTCATTCGTCTTGTGCAATAACTAAAAGCATTTAAAACATAAAATATCAACATTGGATTTTACCTGTTCGTCACAATAATTGCTATATCTATTTGTAATTATCGGGTGATCACAAATGACGTAAGATAATATTAACTCAGTGAAATAATACCACAAAAATAGTATTCCGCACGTCAGTATTACATAGCAAAATTATTAATTTTTTTTTTCATTTAAAGTTCATAAAAACTTCTGGACCTTAGACACACGTGTAATTTTAATACACGGGTAGATATACGATTTGTACACATGTGTTTCTTAATACACGTGTACACGGACTTCAAAAACACGTGTAATTAAACACACGGGTATTCATACATTTTACTATATTTAAGGGACGGTCTACGTGTACACGTGTATATCAATACACGTACTAGACCGAGAGCTCTTGTTATGACTCGTTTTAAAGTACAATAATAACATATGCATGCCAAATATGGGCAGCCGCATCCCTTAAAAAAATTTCAAAATTACAAACGATACAAAACGAATTTCTTAGAATAGCTCTTAAAGCCCCGTGGTACATGCGAAACACACAACTCCACATCGACAGTGGAATTCCATACCTAACCACATGGATTAACGAACAATTTATTATTAATTCATTCGAAAATCAACAAAACACAAGAGGCCTTCACTTCAAAATTGGGAAAAGAACCGAAAACCGCAGACTAAAGCCAAGTCTACCACAAGATATCTTATCACCTCCAGAATCATCATCATCATCTTCAGCATCGGTATCATCAGGACCCATTGACCCAACAAAACAACTTAATATAATCTAAATCCATTTTGTTAAATTAAAACAACTTGTAAATTATTTTAAACTATATTATAATACTCTTACACTCTATATTATTTAAAAAAAAAAAAAAAAAAACAAACAAAAAATGTAAAAACAAAGATAACGTTGAAACAATAAAATTCAATTTAATAAATAAAAAATAAAAATAAAAAATTTGTACAATGTGACGAGGCGCACAACGGTAGTGTGGACTACCTACTCCGCGTCAGCGTCACTAACGATAACCGCTGTTTTACCCTATAAATAACCGAATTCGAATACATTTCCGTAATACATGTAGGATTTTCATCCGTAGGACATGTTACTAATCCCTTTACTCTAAAGGCAATATGTTTTTCACTAGTACGTTCCATTGTAGAATATAATTCGATTATCTGGTCACTTTCTAAAAATACCCATATCCAAAGCCTTGAAGGTATATAAAATCGCTTCCTTCGTTTTATATCGTACAAGTGCAATATCCCACGTCATCGTCATACATCATATTAGCCTTTATTAAACACATTCAATATGAATAGTCTTGCAATCAGGAGAAATGCGACCGATTTAAAGTTCCCTTACAGGGTGTTTCACGAAGATCTGACATGTTGAATAACTTTTGTTCTATTCAATATTTTTAACTTTTTTTTTTTTAAATGAATACATTAGCCTAGCTCTACAATAAAATTACATTAAAATCTTTTTTTTCTTTTTAAAACTCAAATTGCAAAGTTTAAAATTGTATTTTAGAGTTAGAAAAAAAAATCAAAATATCCATTTTGTAAACATGATTTTTAGAAAAATTTTGGTGTTTGAAATTCTTATAAAGGTTGATCCGTTAATTTTCTATGATTTTTTAAAAATTACGAAAAATCGAATTAAATTGCTTAATAGTTCAATTACGATTATCTGATGACTGATAAACGATACATATTATTAAATTTTTCGTAAACTTTAAAAAATCATAGAAAATTAACGGATATAGTATTCATTTAAAAAAATAAAAAGTTCAAAATATTGAATAGAACAAAAGTTATTCAACGTGTCAGATCTTCGTGAAACACCCTGTATAAAGTGGTAAACGGTATCATTAATTCTAGCGAATTACTAAATTATCTCAATTTTTATGTCTCTCGATGTCAAACAAGATCTATAAAATATACATTTTATACGCAATAAAATACATAAAAAAATGCTCCTATTGATAGAACTATGAGATTAACTAATGTGACACAGGTCCATTTATTTAATTTTAACTCTATATTGTCTTTTTTTTTAATTATATCAATTATTATTACATGTGAATTATTTACCAATATTTTAAACCTTGTTTATGTTTATTACTGTTATTATTGATCTTAATTAATTATTCGTAATTTTGTATATTTACATCTATTAATCTCACTCTGTTCACTTTTTTTTTCTATGACATGTGAAATTATTTGTTTTAATTGTTTGATTAAATACTGTTACTGGGCCTTTGCCCGTTTGAATTAATAAAATAAATAAAAATAAAATAAATAAGCTGAGTTTCTAATAATCTTCTCCGGGCACTCGGTAGTGTTATTATGATGTAACGTTTTCAGTTTTATTTTTTGCCATGAGTAGGTAGTGCATACCGTGAACTCGTGCACATAACTACGAGCTATCGCTGGTTGTATTATTGTTATTATTAACAAACCGTCCGCGAGATCGCACGCGAAATCATACGAAGTCGTCGTAAATCGTGTTCTCGCACACGGAAATTCGGAGACCGTTTCCTCGTCTTCGACGTCACGATGACACCGAATTTGGGCAGTTTGAATAATATCGTCAGGGTCGGATTCAGACTTTCGGAAGCCCGGGACAAATCGATTTTTTGAGGACGCTAGCGGTAAAAAATTAAAATTGCCCGATATCCGTGTAGTAAAGGAAAACAATTAATTATTTTCAAACTCGCCCGTTAAAGCTATCTGCCTAAACTTGTTTGTTTCGAGTATAAAATATTACTGTTCGTGCTTCACAAAATCTCAAACTTTATTCAAAGATAGAAATATTTTATAGTAATTATATCAAATTTTCATAATTAACAATTACTATGGTAATACATATATATTATATTTTAATATGGCTATACATAAAAGCATTGATAATGAATAGTACAATTTATAATCAATGATTAAAAGTCACTGCCCCGCCTCATCAGACTCTGTTTTCGAGCACTACCAGCGAGGTGTTCAAAAATAAATCATTTAACCCCTCGAACGTTTATAATTTTTTACAAATACCATTGATTAAAAAGACGGGTATATTTAATCAAAGCCTATTTACTGAAATATTTGTATGTTCTCTGGATGCCCTAATGCATGGCAATGCCCATACTGTTGTCCCTCAACATCTTAACGTATTTATTTTATTAACATAAATATAAATCAATATATTTGTTTTTTTCTTTTCTTTTTTTTTTGAAGTTGATAATTTTTTTCATACCTTTCCTAAACCGAAGGTTAAAAACTTCAAAAATACACTGTTAAAGTATTTCTGAATACGGATGCCTGCCACCAAACATCTGCTTCCCGGGTCAAGTACCCTTAAAACCTCCCGTGAAATCCGGCCCTGAATATCGTCGACGAGTTTTGTACCGATTTTGCAGTTAGTTTTTTTTTTTTTGAAAATAAGTTTGTTCGTTTGGTTTTAAAAATCGCGCAAATTCAATATAACTCACCGCGTATCGCGTACGATTTCATGTTTATATATTGTATACACTGAGTGCATAATAGCTCTTACGAGACGTCTGGTACGTTTTTTTTTATTTTATTATTATTATTATTATTTTTTTTTATCTCCAAATGCGATTTCGTTTTTAATAATCTTTGAGCCTCATTCTCAAGAATACTCGGTAAAGATAAAATGAGCAAAAAATGTATTAAATTTTTGTTATTTCTGCAGTACAACGAATAATGAAAAAAATATTGTTTTTCGTTTAAATATCAGTGATATTACGACTTTCTTGTTTGTTCTTGAGACCGCTCAGATTTTAGTTACACGAAACTGCTTTGTGATATTATAATACGTATTAAATCATTTAATTTAATTATTTTGCCTGAATCTTGAAGTTAATTCAAGCATTCTCATACGATGTTCGTCCTTTACTTTCGTGTAATTTAATTTTTTTTTTTTTTTTTTACCTTCAATTTAACCTAGCTATTCACGTTTTTTACTAGGTTTGTCGGAAATGTTTCCCTATATTCGAAAAACTCTTGTGGAGGAAGAAAAACGAACCCGCGACGTACCGTTTACACTACGTATCTGTTACATAGAGTTATTAGATGAAACTTTTAGACAAAGTTAAATGTTCCAAGAAGTGACGATAGAAAAACAAAAAACTTCGTTGTAAAGCCATAGATCTTTCGCTACGCTCAGAAATTAAATTTAAAATTCTTGCATTGAAAACGGTTAAATATGAGGTAAGCCGAACGTGCCTAAATAAATCACTCAGTATTTTTTTTTACCTCACAATTTACAATGCCAAAGATATTTATTTTGAGTTATTTGTCATTATTGTATGGAATACGGAATTCACGTAAATAGTTAAAATTAACCTTACGTCGAATTATTATTATGTTTTTGATAACTGAAAACTGACTTTTCGCGACGATTTGAATTTATTTTACTGAAATATTAATTTTCAATGTTTACCGTAGTATGAAGGAAGTTCTGCGAAGGAAAACGCATGATCTTGACAATCATTAGATGAAGGTCTTGGTCATGGGCTGAAACGTAAGGTTCTTCGTTTTAAGCAATTTTTTTTCAGACAAAAATTTAATAAAAAAAAAAAAGCCGATAAGATAATGGTGGTGGAAGTTCGTCCTTCGTCGCTTCGCTCCTCGGACAAGATAATGGTGAGGAGTGTATAGCACTTTCTATCATGGGATCACCTGGTTTACGATAGTTTAGTTGTATGGTACTTTACATTTGAATGCAATGATAAATCATTGTAAGTTAAGTACAGGATACAGTAGTTGGGTGGGATACACGAAATGCATTGCTAGATAAGGCATTATTGGATAGATTTTGGAATTATTTTATATTATAAAAAAAAAAACGATTCTGAACGAAGATGAAGATGTCAGCCTTAAATTGTAATATATATTTTATTTTAATATCCTAGATTGGGTTAAATTTACATTTGTCTATTCATGTGACTTCTGCTCGTGAGCATTGGACAGACCAGGATGTGCATAGATAGGGCGTAGGTAAATACCATATTATTTGCCTAAATGCACTATCGTGACGGTACCACCCGACCCCGCCGTCCATATATGCTGAATGCTCCGTGGCTACGTCTATTTAAATATTAATAATTAATAATAATATATAAAATCCGCATGTTTATGGAACTGATACACACATTAAAATAACTGGAAATTGGAAGTTAGTAACGTTCTATTCAACCATATAAAGGTACGTTATACACCTTGTGTTTACAATCTACCAATATTTTGTATAGAACAGCTGTCAGCTACTGATTATATTATAATAAACTTAATCTATTTAATTATCTTTATCAGCTGTGATATTACATAATATTTTCATTTCTTATCTTTGAATACAAAAATTTTTATACATTTTCAACTACAAAATAATTTGCAAATATTCGTGAATTTGACAAATTTTGTCGATTTTTGAACTTCAACTGCTTATAAAAAAAAATTTTGCCTATGTATTTGAATAATTTTTGAATCACTCTTAGATCAACTTATTCAAAACCTTCTATTAAATTTTCAAGCGATTTGGTAGGGCCAAAAAATTGTTATCGACTTTTATAAAAAAAATCTAAGAAAAATCGAATTATTCAAATGCCTATAAATAGCTAAAAAATAAACGAAATATTTTGAAAATACAACTATGTAAAGAAAATGCCTATTTAAACATTTTGTAAAAGTTTTAAGTTTCTACGACCTATACTTTTTGAATAAGAACAAATATCAAAAATCAATGATGCCTAATTGTTATTTTACGCGATTATGTGAAAAAATTGTAATTTCAAACACTCATAAAAATTTTTGATTTTATTCCAGTGCAAATTTTTTTACAGATAATTGAAGGAAAACGTATGTCAAACTTTGTACCGAATTTACAATTCTTAGTTTTGAATACTTAAAATTTTATGAATTTTCAACTGCAAAATAACTTAAAATTTTCGCAATTTTTACATATTTCGTATAAATTGGAACTTTGAGCACTTATAAAAAAAAATTGTGACTTACGATTTTGGATTTTTTTTTATCAGTTATGGAACAACTTATAAGAAACCTTGTATTAAATTTTCAAGATTTTCTGGCAAAAAAAAAAAATTTTATCGTTATTTTAAAAAAAAATACTTAAAAAAATTGAAAATTTCAATTGTCTATAATTAGCTTAATAAAAGTCAAAATACTTTGAAAATTTATCGGTGTATAGAGAACGCTAATCTTAACATTTGGTGAAAATTTCAAGTATTTACATCGATTAGTTTTTGAGTTATAGTAAAATAAAAAATTTGATTTTGTCGAAAACTGGTTTTGCGTAAAATATACCGTTTTTCCCTCATTTTTTAAGGGTTTTTCCCGGCGCGTTAAAAAAATATTGAAAATTTTTAACTTTTGACCCCCCAAAGTACCAACTAGATTCAATTTCCTTTCAGAAAAGTTGCTATATAAGGCAATCGAAGCATTTTTACTGCCCCAAATCGTGTCGACAGACACAAAAATAAAAAAAAAAATAAATAAAAAAAAAAAAAAAAAAAAAAAACACACATCATTGTAAAATCAATACATTCTTCACTCCGTTCAGAATCTAAAAATTAATAAATAAAACGAATATTGCTTCATCAAAATTTTCAATATTGTCATACAAGGATTATTTATGTTACAAGTGCGATTTTACAGTAATTATTTGTTCAAGTTAACATAGCCGCAATAAAATTTTATCAGTTAATAATAATAATAATAATAAGGATAAAAAAATTGACTTCACGATAATATATTATTGCGTTCAATGGCCATTCATGAAACTCGATGATTCTAAAATTTGGCCACTGTTGTATTGAGCAATAGTAATGAGATAAATACAGATCATAATAAGCATTTCAATAATTTTTTAAACGTAAAAACTAGACTGATATGATAAAACAATATTCGTATACAACTAATAAGCAACTTTTGTAAAACGATATTTATTCAGGTCAAGCTCGGTGATATAAAAAAAGAGTGGTTCAATGAACATGGAGTCTTCTGAGGTGGTCATGTAAGTCGTGGTAGGAAGTGTAGGAAGTGTAAGCATTATTTGAAGTGTTAACTTATACTTAATCTTAAGATCCAGTCTACACGTACGATTTGATCGGCGTATATGACACCACATAATTTCTTGAGTACAATAAAAATGTGTGGACTTCAAAAAATCAAAATTTATGAGAGGCCACTGTGTAGAAGCTTCAACCAACTATGCATTCAAAGTCGCTCGCTGCGCCCACGATTTACTTCATTTATATCACATTTGATACAAAAATTCAATATAACTTATTTTCTCATAGAAATATGTTTGGGCCTTAGTATAGTTTATAAATAATTATTATTTAACAGCTATTATTTTGTATTAATTATTTTAGTCTTACACATATTTAAAAAAAAATGTTCTGTAGTTTGTCATTTTGAGGGGCCACATTTAACTGAGAAAAAAACGTTGGGTCAGCTGACCTCCTAAACACCCTCTGAGTCCGCCCCTGGTTTCACGCATGTTTGAGGGAAATTGACTTAATATTGAACTGTTTGATATTTTACGTCAAGCCGATGACAGTTTAAGTATGAACCCCCAAATCAGTTGAATAATTCTTATTTTTTTTTTTTTTTTTTTTTTTTTTTTTTTTTTATGTGATATCCTGTATTAAGTTCTTGAAAACAAATATACGTCTATACATATAATTCAGACAAAAAAAACGGTTGAAAACAGTAAATCGCACTCAAACACGAGCATATATGCTAGTTACGACGTGTATTTGACGATTTCGTATAGAGAAAGAGAGAGAGAGAGAGAGAGAGAGAGAGAGAGAGAGAGAGAGAGAGAGAGAAAGAGAGGGAGTATTATTGTTTTTGTTATTTTTTTTCTTTTTTTAATTATAGTGGTTAAGGACTCGTGCGGGGTACGGATATAACCCGTGTTCGACCACGCGGAGTTTTCGGAGCGTGCTGGTCTAGAGATTCGTTATTTTGTCGAAACGTCCTGCGGTATCGATCGATCATCCGCAAGTCATTTAACGTGTCGCTTTCGACCGAACAACGTCGTTAAAGATTAGTGACTGTTGGCGGTAGAGAGTCGAATTCAAATATAGGTCTTACGGCGCCATGCTCGTTATACGTTCGGGTGTAAACGGTCGGAAAAGAGGGGGCGAAGCGAGTATTCGGAGCGGTAGCGAAATCATGCGGCGATACCCTCGGGGAAAAATATTGAATCCGAGAAACGTTCTCGTGAGTCACTGTTATTTGTGTTTGGAGCCTCTTTTTTTTTTCTTTTTTGAAATTCGCCGATGAAATCGAAGAATATTATTACTGTACAATTGCACAGGTTTTTTCATAAAACCGGTAAACACGATACACAAAGTTTTATTGTTTGGTCGCCACGGCAACTGTAACGAAAAACAGGGTACGTGAAATCGATCAGAGGAAATGAAGGTTATACTTGGTCAAAAAAAAAAAAAAATGAAAAAAAAAAACATGTATATTAAAATTCGTTTGGTAAATTTGTCGATAATTTTCCGCGAATCATTAATGGGACTCTATACGTTTTATATTTTTAAACGACACCAAATAAAAAAAAAAAAAAAAAAAAAAAAAACGACTGAACATAAATTTACGATTTTGAAAATATAAAATACGAAAACGAAAAAGTGTAAAAGGGACATCGTGGGCACACGGTCTTCCATCGCCTTGCGGTTGAAAATCGTGTTTTACCGAAGGAGAAATCATAATATTGTCGACGAGTCGATGTCACAGTGTCCTATAAAACAATGCGGTAATAACGATTACGGTAATGTAATAGACACATGGAAATACGTCTGTAATTTGGTTTGAATAACGGCGTGCAAGGAACTGTAGAACGCTGTCAAAAAAAAAAAAAAAAAAAAAAAACAATGAACGAGAGCGATCTGTTTGAAATTCAATACCAGTAGTGAAAATGTAATTTCGTTTAAAATTACGGTCCGGTATCAGACAACAGTTTTTTAATTTGTTTTTTTTTTTTCATTTACACTCCGCACACTGCAGAGTGTAGGTTTACGTACATTATATTTATTAATTACTTGTTAATTACTGTTAATTACTTGTTCAAACGTACTTATTTGCTTTGGCGGCACACATTTTCGAAACGAAATCAATTTTTGGCGGTAGTTTTGTCGCAAACGTTTGTTGAAAAAATCAATGAACTACTAAAATATGATATATTAAAAGATTGAAATCGACGTTGATTTTGTTTCGCGGGTTTAAACGGTTTTTAATTTTTCCCAATCGATTTGATTCACTGTCACCGGTTCGAACACCTGTGCCGAGAAATATACAGTCAACTCTCGGTAACTCATAGTTCAAGGGGGAAAAAATTCGACTTACTAAAAATTTCGATTTTCAAAAATTTTTAAAAAGTATGTTTATTTTTAAATTATTTTACACTAAAAAATAAAAAATGTTTTCTTACATTCCTACTTACATAATATTATCATTTTTAAAGAATTGGCGCGAAGTTGATAATTTGTTTATTTAAAACATTGTACTCAATTCTATTTTTGAAAATACCTAGTGATTTAAATAAACCTTCCATACCTTCATTGCCTTCAATATATTTACGTAGTGTTTCTAATGCAAGTGTCGCTTCTTTATATTTTGTAATGGTTGATTGGTATTTGTTGGTCTTCAATTTCTTCTTCGCTTGTTGACTATAATGGTCAGGTTTAACGAAAAATAATCGCCTTGATAAAGTGTTTGAAATTAAATTCTAAATTTGGACAAGAAAATTCGAGATATCGAAAACTTGTCAAATCAATTTTCGAGTTAACACGATTATTCAAACATTAAGTGTTATTGTTATTTGAAGGGGAATTTAAATTATTCGAGATATCGAAAATTGCGAGTTACCCAGATTCGAGTTACCGAGAGTCGACTGTATATATGTATAAATATAATTGTGGACATTTTTGTTTGTTTCCATTTATTCGTTTGACGGGAAACATATCGGAATTCCGAGATATTATTATTATTTGATTATAAAAGAGTCACAGCGTTCGTATCGCATTCGGAGACGAGCGAAGAGTATTTGTTGAAAACATACGGCAGCGCGTTTTCCGAGAGAAAAGACGTCGTAGACGAAACGGAGACGTACTACGAGAATATCGAGACAGACAGACCGAGGCTACAGAGGAACAATGAACGATTTACGTTGCGAAAATTCTGACTATTTCGTTTATATCGTGCTTAGATATATATATATATATATATAAATGATGGGGTTCAATACGATACGCGACTCGGCGTTTTGTGTAAAAGCTCGTGATCAGTGACATTAGAGCAGCGGTTCCCAACCTTTTAGATACTGTTACCCATAAATTAGGTTAAATATTTACGATTCCCCCATAAAAAAACAAAAAAAATAATGTTTGAGTAATGATGTACCTAAAACAATTATCAGAGTCATTAAGATTAAGGCATACGATTATTACCTAAACTATGAACAAAAATTATGTATTTTTTTTTTTTATTATTATTATTTATTGAGCATCAACAACATAGGTTATTAGCTTTTTACAAGTATTACATTTTTACATTTACATTTTGTTATATAGATCAATATTTTTCAGAAATAGAATTATATTATAGTGGTTAGAGCAGTGTTTCCCAAAGGGTGTGCCGCGACAACTTGAACTTTTTTTTATAAAAAAACAAAATTATTTTTTTCAAAATATTAAAATATATAATACAAGTAACAATAATTAATACAAAAATTAACTTTAAAATTACAAAAAAAAGATATAATTATAAATTTTAGTGTGAAACGTGTGCTTGATGTTGTTTGCATAACAGTTCAATTCTAGGAGGGATCGACGAATGACGATAAACACACTCGCATTTCTTGTTCAATTGATAAAAGTCGTTCGCGTTTCTTATTTTTAATATTTGTTAGTGCGGAAAACCCAAGTTCACAGAGGTATGTTGTAGAAAATTGTAATACTATATTTATTGCAATTTTTGTAATTATCGGAGTTTTAATAAAACTCCAAAACTGGAACAGTTAAATTTTAATTTCAATGAACGATCAGATTGAAGTTCTAAAAGTTGATCTTGTTCAACAAATCTTAGACGTGATATTACATTTTCGTTTTTTCTAAAAATTTATTATAAAAAGTACGTCGCAAAAATTCAATAAAATTCGGGCTTGTTGTGTGTTGTGGTGTGGTTTGAACGTGACTGTTTCATACGACCGAACGAATTATAATTTAATATTGAAAAGACAAAAATGTATGATACAAAGAACAGTTCTGTGATATATATATATATATATATATACAAATACAGCTATTGAGAGATAATAATATTATTACCTTGTAACGATAATAATACCTGACATCATTACGAATTATTCGATAAGTAGATAATATTTATCCAAAGTGTGCCGTGACTAATGATAACTAATAATAATGTGCCACGATGGGAAAAAGTTTGGGAACCGCTGGGTTAGAGTATGGGCCAATTGCACCATATAGGCTGATGTCCGGGATGTCGAAGGAACTTCTCGCTTCATTGAAATTTGGGCAGTGGACGATTATATGCTTTCCGGAGATGTCGACATTGCATGTTGGACATAGGGGTGGACCAGTCTTTGCCATGAGATATCCATGGGTGTATTTAGTATGGCCAATTCTGATTCGATTAAGAATAACTTCATTTTTCCTGTTTAGATTGATGTACTTCGGCCAGAGTTAACAATTATATTATAATAATGATAACAACCATAGTAATAATATTATAATTGCAATTATGAAAACAAATATCATAAAAATAGTTGTGCGCGTGATTGATGCAGATTTAATAATAACAAAGGGTATAGGGTACACAAAAAAAAATAATAAAAAATATTAATAATAATAATAGTATAGTTTTCACCCCTCAGAAAATCCTGTTATATCCCTTGAGGGGTAATTACCCCCGGGTCGGAAACCGCTGCATTAGATTCTAACGGTCAGACGATCGAGCAGCGTCGCACGGTCGATCGGTGTTCGACGCGGACGCGGAAAAAATAACATCTCCTCTCATACGTAGCCGAGTGTTCAACAACACTGGAGACAATATGAAAAACGGGTATTTGTTTATTCGATGCGAAAACACCGTATTATTTTACCCGTACATTTAATATACGCACGTCCTTGAATTTTACGATGCGTTTTTTGTATAAATATTCATGAAAAAAAAAAAAAGGGTTCTTATTTTTTTTTTATAGGTTTATTTAATTAACATCATTGTTACGTGTACGGGGAAAAAAAACCTTTAACTCGAAACACAATATTAACTGTTTTTATTTGTTTTATTATTATTTATAATTTTTTTTTTTTTTTTTTTATATAGCCGAACGTTTTAATTAAAACCATTTTACAATACTGTTATCGTGTCGATGGATTTTTGCGTATTAAAAAAAAAAAAAAAAAAAATGTCTTGTATACGACGCGGCAAAATAATAATTCACGGCTCCGGGGTATCGACGGAAGCGATAGTTTATTGCTGTTTTATGAAAACTATTTGTTTTTATTTTATTTATTTTTTTTTTTTGAACACTAGATAATATTTTCGTCTGATCAAATCACGATATAACGTTATCTCGTCGTCTGTCATCGTGTTGACGACGACGTGATTGTCGTGGTTGCATTTGCGTAATCACGTAAAGTGTACAGGGGAAAAACGGTAGTAGTCCATTTTTGCAAATTTTTAAGGAGAGCAAATACAAAGTTTACAGACTTCTATGTGTCCAATAATTAAACAAAAAAAAACGCGTTATGACTTATAATTTTAGTCAAAGTATTGACTTTGAGTAATAATTGAAATAAATCAAGAATTTGAATGTTCATAACAAAAAAAAAAGATACATCAAAACAAAAAATATAGACTTAAATCTTTTTTCCCCCGGTAAATCCCGGTTTATTATTGTTAAGGAAGTAAGCACTGAAATTTAGGAGAAAGGTACAAAAATATGAAAATAATTATTTCTTCCTAAAAAAATTAATGGTAAACATTATTTAAAATAAAATTTCTTCGCTTTAAATAAATAATTATAATTGCATAAATAATGCTATTTTTTTTTTAAATCTTCAGTTTCATCCAAAGGTCGATATACTCTTCTTCACTGTCCTGAATGTCTTCTTTTGTCTTCAGATTTTCGTAGAATTTTCGAGATTCTTCTTTTAGTAAAAATTGTTTTAAATTAAGTACATCTTTTTTGATTATTTTTAATAATGAGTGCAACAGAAAGGGAAATAAAAACAAATATTTCGGAGATGGACTTCGACCTTTTTTTCACCACAACCGCATGGACTACAATCTTTCTTCACCAGTATACATAATATTTCCCCTTTAATAATAGGAGACTGAAAGCTTTTTTCACTGAATCGATTTCAATACTCGATATTACTCCTAACGTACTGTCAAATCAAACCATAAAATCAAAATTGCAAAAAATGGACTACTACCGTTTTTCCTCTGTACTCTTTACTTGTATATTTTTAATTGTCTGCTGCACGTCGGTTGGGTTAAACGACGAGTCACGAAAGTGTTTTTAATAACTGCGTATATTTTTTGCGACGGCAATGTCCCCGGTGTCTTTGTGAAAACTTTTCCCCGTGAGCTTTGTAGTGCAGCAGTTTTATTGTTTATGGTTTGTTAATAAGGCGCGCGTGTAAATTAAGGATAGACGACGAGAGGGGCAGGGGCGGGAGCGGCGTGAGTTTAGTAAAAATTAAGATTTGTTTATAATTAGATTTTTTATTATTATTTTTTTTTTTTATTCTGTTTGAGGAAAGAAAACAACAATGGCGCGGTGTAAAAAGTTTTGTGCAAAGAACTCCGCTCGGAGGGCCGAACGTTTTCGGATAAATTCCGCGTGTTGGTATAATATTATTATATTACCGTCATTATGTAATTATTATTGCTATTACTACTGTTGTTGATGTTGTTGTTCATCTCCCAAAGGACGACTGACTATAGCAGTGCTGCTATACACACACTCACACACACACACACACACACACACACACACACACACACACACACACACACACACACACACACACACACACACACACACACACACACACACACATACATACAGAGAGAAATAGAGAGAGAGAGAGAGAGAGAGAGAGAGAGAGAGAGAGAGAGAGAGAGAGAGATATAATGTCTCAAAAACCGTCATGACTACTCACAGTCGAATTAATATAATTATTAATGAGACCTCTGATCTATCCTAACCTGACCGAGTCACGTACGTATTTATTCACCGATTTTCTCTCGGCTTAATAATATCTAGCGGGTTCTTATCACCCGTCGGATGTGCCGATTTCGTTTTCCCTTTTTGCGCGTATTTGATACACGATATTGTTGAAACAGATAGCACAAGGCTGCCAAACGTTGTGTATTCGCCAGTTCACTAACGTTGATTTTTCGCACAAGATTGGAATAATATCACACCGATACAACGGCAATACAAACAAAACAGCGTAGCATGTGCAATCCGAGACGATTCAACTGTTATTGAGACAAACATTTATTCGCACTTTGATATTGCGTTTTGAATCGATCTTAATGTCTATCATCGTTTTGCACATGAGAACTAATTATTTTTATTTTTATTTTATTTTATTTTATTTCATGGACGGGCAAAAACGCCCTTTATAATAACATTATTTAATAATAATTACAATAATTAGCAAAAGAACTTAGTTATACAATATAAATAATTAACACTTTTAAGTGATATGGCTAATCAAAATATTAAAAATTAAAACAATAACAGAATAGTGACAAAACAATGAAACAACATAATTAGTACAATTAGGTACAATATCTACGAATTAGAGCGTACAACTGCTGAAAAAACAATTTTTCAATCATTCACGAGACATTTCAAAAACATTTATAATAACATTAATAAATAATGACGATAATTAGCAAAAGAACTTAGTTTTTCCAAAATAAATAATTAACAATTTTAAGTGATATGGCTAAACAAAAAAACAACAGAATAGTAACAAAACAATAAAACAACATAATTTATCAATTAGGTACATTATCTACAATTTAGAGCGTAAAACGGCTAAAAGACAATTTTTAAATCGTTCACGAGACATTTCAAAAAAATCAACATTATTACAAACATAATTGGATAAGGATAAAGCTCCGGGGAAAAAAGTTCCTGCTGCAAGATTAGTTTTAAATGTAGGTACGAAGAATAATAATGAGGATCTAGTAAAATGAACTGGAGCATTATCGAAAAGCAACCGAGGCGTCGTTCGTTTTTTTAAACCACTGTCCGCAGTGGCGTCACGAACATATTTTTTGGGGGCAAATGAGGGTATTTTCGGTGGATGGTAATATTTTGTCTGGCTGTTAAATTGTTTTTTGAAAACAATCATCATAATAAAAGTTATATTTAAGTTTTAATCAGTCTGATAGGATTTAGACTTGGTCACATGCAGGATATGTTTCACTGATAATCTAAAGTGAATTATAATATTTTACTAAAACATTACATTTTAACGGTAAATTTGTTGAAATGTAGCTTTGTAATTAAACATGTACCTATTACCTACCCTGTTGGATTATTTTGACACAATTTACATTGTGAAATTGTATCAATATTTGTGTTTTAGTGAAAAACCGTATGTCAAGGCACGTTTTAAAATCGTATGTATGTGTGGGTGGGTGGGTGGGCAGCTTTGATATTTGTCCCTATAGGTAAAATTGCTCGTGGCGCCACTGACTGTCCGAACCGATTGTTTTCCGGAACGTGTCGCGTAGTAGATGAGCGCGTTTTCACTCTCGTTAATTGAAACCGGAGCTCTATGGCTTTACCGTCGCAGGCGTACGCACGTCCGTGTCCCGTATTGTTGTTTATCGCGTCCTACGTACACTCGCGTGCGGTTAGAATCACGTGATACGATAGGCGTGAGTAGACTTCATCCGCAGTGGCAGCCTAGCTAATGACCGGCGCCATCACAAATTTTTTTGTGGGGAGGTGGGGTGTAACTTTCTTATGAAATATTTGTAAAATATGAAAAAAGTCTTATATACAGCTCTAGTTTACACCACCTATAGACACATAGGAGAGGCATAATTCCACAAAAAGCCATTAATTACCCCTCTCATCAGGAAAATTAAGAGCAAATTGAAAATAAAATTTAAATAATATTACAATAGTAAATACAAACTAAAATCATAAAACCATTATACTTCAGACTAAATTTAACAATTTTTTTGTTGGAAAAAAAATTAATGGCACAATTTATATCAATTTATCATAATAGTAATAATAATAATAATAATACAAGTAATGAAATCAATTTATTATGAACATGTGAGGACTAATTATTTTCCGAGTTATTTTCCATTAATTTGTATTGTATTCGTACTGGTAGGTTGATAGTATCAACTTGATACCACCACTGCGTGCCGTGTCTATGACGGACCTTAGACTGACTACAGAATAATAAATCAATGCTATCAATAGTATTAAAAATAGTACCTAAACAAATAAAAAATTATACCAGCAGAGACAGTTGAGTTGAGAGTTACCCGCGTACATAATATTTTTATTTTTTTTTTTGCAATAATGATCATGTATGGACATCATAATACTATAGTATGTTATTGCTTGTTACTGATTAGCAAATAAACATATTTGATTCAAAATTAAATTAAATTTGAAACCCTCCTGACTTAAAACTCGGCTGACCGGCACCTTTGGAAAACTGAAGGGGCAGCCTTGGCCCCTATTCGCAGGCCCCCACATCACATTTTTGGCCTGGGTACAGAACTAAATCCGGGCCTCTCTATCATAACAATTCATTTTTCGAGATGAATTGAAGGGTTTGCTGCAACAACCAGATAAATCCATTTTTTGAAATTTTTCAAGACAATGTAAATTTAGTTTCAAAATTATTATTTATGCTTAAATCCTGCCAAAGAAATATATTTGAATTTTATACTCATTTATGCATACATCTTTGAAGTTAGAATTGAAAAAAAAATGTCTGGTATTGAAATATTGTTAATCAAAGTTGTAGGGAACATGGATTTATCTGGTTGTTGCACCGAAAAGTACATTAATTTTTATAAATTCTCAAATAAAGTTGATTATATATAAATATCAAATGACAGCTTATGCCTCTGAAAAAGTAATCACAGGAACCCTGTGTCATCACTGCAGACAATCATAATACACGATAGATCCATTTCTTTAAATAACTCCATCACTTTTGATCGGATTTAACTGGTTGTCGCGTCTGATTTTCAAGAAAAATATTCTTTGTACATTTCGGCAAAAAAGTGAGTTTTGGGAAAAAGTGGATTTATCTGGTTGTTGCAGCAAGCCCTTCAATAACTTCAAGACCTTAAATATTAGTTTTATGTATAGATTATAGGAGTAGTTGTAATTAAAAAATAAAATATCAACAAATCGATAGGTATCCTTTTTATATTGAAAACATATGTAATATTATACACATAGTACAAACTAAAAATGTACGTAAAAAAATAAAGTCTTGAAAAAAAACTGTTTTTATTTATTTTTTATTTTTAAAAGTTATTAACAATCTGTATCAATTAAACACAATAAGAAAATGTGATAAAGGAAAACGAGACATGAGATTTTTGTTGAAAGAAGCCACCCATTGATGACAATTTCTGCTAGCTAGATAATTATTTAAAAAAAGGTAAACATAAAATAATGTAATTATTTTAACTTGTACATTTGTACTGTGTAATAATTGAATGTACTCGTATGTATGTATTAGTGATGGGAATTATTCGAATATTCGAATATTCGAATATTCGAATTCGAATAGTTCTATCGTAAATAATTCGAATATTCGAATATTTGAATATTCGAACATACGAATATCAGTATTCGAATATCATAATTAAATAATTAATAATAATAATAATTTATTGGTTTAACATATAATTTATAATTTAGTAACAACAATAAATAAATAAATATAAGTAAGTTTAAGAAGAAAAATTGAAGAAGAAATCAATGTATAATACTGCTTACGACAAGTAAAACGTTAGGTCCCGTCACGGCACATATGATTGTATGTTAAAATAGTATGGTTATTACGAGTTATCGGCTACAACGAGTAAAATAATGCTAACTACGAACAGGTACCTGCAAGATAAGAACTATTTTCGTATTTAGGTCGATTAATTGACATACATTATCTTTAGTTGTGTGGATATGGATTACATATTAATAATAAATATTATAAAAAGCTTGTCATAGAAAACCGGATAAACCAAATGAGGTATTGTAGCATCGAATACTGATATTCGAATGTTCGAATATTCAAATATTCGAATATTCGAATTATTTACGATAGAACTATTCGAATTCGAATATTCGAATATTCGAATAGTTAAATTATTCGAATATACATTACATCCCTAGTATGTATAGTTCTGGTAGCCTTATAAATCATTATACTCACATACACATTATCATTTAAATTCTAATTTCTACTTTCTATATTAACAAAATTTTGATTTCCTTGCTTTTTTCCGAGCAAAGTCATGTATAATATCATCAAAATGTATTTGAAAAATGTTTCTATTATATATTGAAGTGATTTATTTGCATTTATTCGCCGGGCCCCTAGAAAGTCCGGTCCCCAGTACCATGGGCCCTCCTGACCCCCTCTTTGGGGGCCCTGCCAATGCGTGATACGTTGCGACAAGCAACAACAACAACAACAATAATAATAATAATTATTATTATTATTATTATAGGTAATAAAAGTAATAATAATAATAATAATAACAATACTAATAACGACGACAAAGGAAACGACGGTGATAATAATAATAATAATAATAATAATAATAATAATAATAATAATATAACTCGTGTCATAAACACAGGCGGAGCGGAATTTTTGGATCTCGTCCAACGATCGAACGCGTGTGCGTCGTCACCGCGGCGCGCGTGGCCACGGGCGTAAATTGGATTCGTCGCCGTTTCGGATTATCGTGATTAAAGGGAAGCCGCCCTTTGTGCCGCGTTCTCCGACGGGCAGCCCCCTCATACGCGCACGTAACCTAACCCGTGTTCTGCCGAGATTATACAAATATTAAATCAAACGCACAGTGGTATAATTTCGTAATCAAACCCGCGACGGCCGGGCGACGACGGGACGATAATATCGTTCGTACGCCCGCGCCGTTCGTTTATCGATTTGGCCGAGCGATATCCGAGCGATCGCGTCCTTTCGACCGGTGACCGTATCGTGTCCCGAAATCCCTTTTCCACGTGAATTGCGTCCCAAAGATATTTAACGACTACGCGAATAAAAAAAAAAATTAAAAAACGTTATTTTCCTTCCATTTCAAACAGACTTCGGACCGTCGATAGCAAATTTTGACTATCGGTAGGTTGAAAATATCGACTATAATCGTTGTTGCGCAATTATATGTAAGTAAAATGAAATGCGCGGGTACAAATTAGAGGTCTCTATTTCACACGTGCGTCTAAGAACACGCACACACGTGTTTTTATAGATACGGTGTTAAAGCCCGTGTAATTAAAACAACCGTGTACCCGTGTATTATAGAATCCGTGTGATCGTGTCCAAGGCCGGATTAAGCATCTATTGGGCCTCGGGGCTGAAATTTTTTATGGGCCCTTTTGACAAAACGTGCTTTAAAAAACCGCTCGTAGAACGATACATTTTTTAAAACTATTTCACAAATTGTCAGTAGCATTATAACATTATAAAATTTATAGGTATGTACAATTTATGTCTATAAAATTTCTAATTTCAGTATGTATATTATAAATACAAATTTTCATGATAACTTTTAAATTTATTAACAATATATAACAAATATCAAACTTAAGTTAATTTATAAAACAAAAACTATTTAATAAAATATTTTTTTTTGTTATTTTACTTGAAGCCGACTCTTTCAGTACATAATTCAAGTCTACTGATTTTAACACATAATTCTCAGAATATAAAATCATTTGTATATCTAAGTTTTCTTGGGTTTGACTAGTTCTATACTTATTTTGAATTCTATTTTAGAAAAAAGCTTTCTCCGCAGAACAATTAGTTATAGGAATTGTCAAATTTATTTTTAAAGAAGTAAATATACAAGAAAAAACCTCTTCAAATGATTGATTACCAAACCAAGCGAATAATTTAGAAATGTCAGGTGGATCAAAAGAAGGTTGACAAAGCCTCCAGTATTCTCTAAATTTTGTACAAGTTTGTTCGGTAAAGTAAAATATACATCATTTTTATACTTTGAAATACATTTTGAGATACTCGAATCAATTTTTTCATTAGATGTATTAAAATGTGTATCGGCTTAAAATTGTTTGGGACCATTTTACTTGGGCACTCGAGAGATCACAGATCGACTGTGATATACATTTACTCATACTTAAGGTCTTGATGTAAATAAAATGTGGCTTTCCGGCCACATTTTTCAAAAAAGAGGTCGGGCTGCGGCCCGATCTTAACATAGGCTTCGGCGTCACTGTCCTATTCTATCTGCTGCTTTTTCTAGAACTCTCAATGCTTTCTTTGTGTCGTCTCTTTAAAACACCCACGTGAAATCATTCCTATATGCACCACTGTCGCGTATGATACAACAGAGAGAGAGAGAGAGAGAGAGAGAGAATCTTTGAAATTCAGGCACCTACTGTCTGACTGTAATCGTAGACACCATCAAACGCACGCGGTGACGGTCGTCACATAAATAAGTGATTTTTTTCCGTATTTTAGTGTGTGCGTCATCACTGTACTATCGAAAGATATTGCATTACGTATAGATAACGCGACGTTATGATACTATAGTGGCGGCGCGTCTGCGGTCGTTACAGCTCTGCGTGTTCGCTAACGGAGATTCCGACTCGATTCGGCGGAAAGTCTAACCGCGTCGTAATGTATACGTATAATAATATAGTGTGTATTAAGGTGTATTTACGTTTACATATTTTGGCGATAAAAACGCGAGCGCCGAGAGAGAATACGTACGGCGGAATACCGTGCGAAAATGTAGTTTTGATTGTCACGAGTGCAAAAGACATACCTACAGTAGAATCCCGGTAATCCGGCCGTTCGATAACTCGATACGTCTAGTAATCCGACTGTATTAACCAGTGCGTACCAATGCGTGTTTAATATTTATACCTACATAAAATTACGTACTATCGTCAACGATAAAACGTTAGATAAAAATAAAATAATAACAGACTAAATCCGAATAAACCTATTGGAAATTGTATTTTTATTCAGTTAACTTTGAAGTGTTGTGCGCGTTCATTGTGTACCGGTCAGGTATAATTGTGTTGTATGACGTATTGAAATTTCGCAACAACGAAAACGAAAATATACTACCTACTTTAATAATTTTAATCGAGAAACTAGAAATTTTAAATGAAATAGAAAAATACAGACGGTGACAAATACAGTGGTCGCCGCTTATAGTGTTCACTGGTTATAAGAATCAGCCGCTTATAGTGATAAAAAATGCCAGGAACGGAACAAACAGCCGTTATAAATGCATTTTTTAGATTCTGAGTGAAGCGAAGGATCTTATGGTTTTACAATGATGTTTATTTTTTTTTTTTTTTTTTTTTCTTTTTTTTTTTTTCTGTAAACACTTTTTCGTATAGAAATCCTTGTCCAAAAGTTTCGTCCAGCAACTCTTTAGATCCGAAATCGAACTGAGATGGTACTTTAGAGAGGTCATTTTTCCAAAATCTCCATAGTTTTTCCAGTAATCAAAAATAACGATCGAAAAACTGAGTAAAAACGGTAAAATCGGTAAAAATCCGCCGTAAACGAGATTTTCACTGTTCAGATTTTAGGTATTTAGTCATAAATCGAAAAGTATTGAAGCTAGAAACTTGAAAATTTTATCCAATATCAAATACATACTTTTTTATATTGGACAACATTTTCAGAACAATTATAGCACTTTTGACTTAAATATAGAACTTTTAATTTACCAAATTGTTTGAAAGTTTTTATGTAATATAATTTTAAATATTTGACAAAAAGTTCTGAAAATTTAATATGACCTTACTCATATACCTACCTAATTATCCTAACAAAAGTTCAAAAATCGTTAGTCAGGATTTTTTTTTATACACGTTTTAACAAATTCATATAAATTCGTATATGAATATCGACTGTTTTTACGTTAATTTTCAACTTAAAATCTGTATAAATCTTTTTTTGTGTGTCCGATCACATTGAAACTTGGAATATAGATATAAAAACATGTTTCGAATCTTTTGGTAACAGAAAATTTCTAACGAGTTAAAAATTGAATATTTTATGAGGGTTTAATAACGAAAAAACTCACCAAAAATCAGACAAATAACCGAAAAATACGTAAACAGTATATAAATAATATATTATATTACACTGAAGCTTTGCTCAGAATCGTTTTATACTAAAGAAATGAGTCATCATTTCTTTAAAACTTAATACATTCATCACCAATATCTTGTCCGAGGTTAGGTAAGGTGATCCCATGATAGAAAGTGCTATACACTCCTCACCATTATCTTGTCCGAGGAGCGAAGCGACGAAGGACGAACTTCCACCACCATTATCTTTTTGTCGCTTAAAGTGTTCATGTTTTCGGTTATTGTGATCAGAAATAATCATCAGAAATATAAAATATAAATATAATTTACAATAATATCACCTCTTTTTGTAAACAGGGAATAAGATTACGAATGACTATCATCTTAATCGTGAACTTAAATCGAGCTGTAATCCACGTAATGAGCGATACTTCACATGGTACTTTCGTACATGTTTGAAACCGTTTTGCAATGAATACACTCAGAAGAGCTTTAGAAGAGCACGGCTTAGGCCCAGACTACTTTGCTACGTTGAACCAAAGAAAAGTGTTACGAGTCTCGCAATGACCAAAGTACAAAAAAAATATGATTTATAAAAAAAAAAAAAAACAACCAAGCAAACACATAAAATACGGTGAAATTATTTCCACGACAGACTCCAGTAAACGTTTCGTTTAATCGGTACGACGTTTTAAACAATATATCACGTGTATAGTATATGATAAATAATAAACAAAATATGTATTCTATACACCTAATGTATTCATTAATGTTTTTACGAATTTCATTCCATATAAATTATCACTAAAAACGTGAATCGATTTATCACTGTTGCCGAGTAAACCAAATATTGACTGTAGTTAAATTTTTATGAAATCATTTGTTTCGAAGCTATACGTGTTGTACTAATAAATTATATAAATATATATTTTATTTTATATTTTTCTATATAGGTAAATGTATATATATATATATATATATATATCTATTTTTTATTTTTTATTTTTTTTTTTCAATGCTTTGGTCAATAATGGACTCAATTTGTTTTTATTTAGTTTTTTATTACAACTAGTTGGAATTTTTTTAGCGGCAGATCGGTTATTTTTTATTATTATTATTTTTTTTAATTAGTATTTAATGTTTTTATTACCTCGATTAAGTGTACATAAAAGTAATTAAATAGCATAAAACACTTTTAATTATTTATTTTATCATAATATGCACACAATCGATCGTAATATTAACAGATAATAAATAACCGCGGGTATGAAATCACCATAGAAACAGACATGTAGATATTTTTTCGATTATTGATGGGTACGACTATTCAAATATAATATCGAACAAGTTCGCTTGTGACTTTGATATTGTTTAACCGATTGTTTGTAAGTCACCCGTTTCATACTTGCACAATATTTCCGATCCGCTGATATTCGTATTCGGAATAAATATGGTACAAGTATAATATATAGCCGTGAGTGCTGTTGACTTGGTGGAAGAACGCGAAACCACGTGGTATCGATAGGACAACTACGATTACCAGTGCATAAAAAACTGTAAAGACCACTTCCCTTGTTTTTTCTACTCGACTTAACACTAACGTCGTCGGCCGTGCGACTAGAAGCTCTGGATACGAGGTGTATTACACAGGAAAAACACACGTGTAGTAATATAAAAATAATTTACTCTATACAGTGGCACAACTAGGAGAGGGTTTGGGGATTACACTCCCACATTGAGGTTTCCTCGTGAATTATGATATTATAAAATTAAAATAAAGATGTACTATAGTATTCAATGTAATGCGACTCTAAACCCATCCTTTAACCAATTCAATGTATTCTGAAATTAAATCCTGTACACACCACTGGCTCTATAATTTACACTTTTCTGCCATCGTTGTAGCTTTGTGTGCGTTTGTGTCTGTGTTTGTGCAGTGACGTGCTTAGGATTTTCAAAAGGACGGGATGGTATAACTTATAAGCAGTGTTTGGAATTTATAGCACTTAAAAAGTTAATGTTTAGTGCTTTAATACGCACTTAAAAGCAAAAAATGTTTTTCGACACCGGATTATGAAACGAAATCAAATCGCAATCACAGATATATAAATTAAAAATATGAATCGCAAAACAAAAAAACATTTGCATTTTGTCTTTGTGCATTAATTACTTGAACTCCAATAAGTCCAGGCTACAGTATTACGGTAAAGTTGTATTACTCACGAAATAAAACTATTTATACAGGTAAATTATTACATCATGGTATAATTTGTAAACAGTACTCTCTGGCGGTCGGGCCCATAGCGTAGAGACAAAATCTGTAATACTGTTCTATAGATAGATCTTGATTTGATGCGGCTTTTGACTGATGTGTTTATATCATATGCATTTGTTTCGTGTACATGTAATGATCCCGCCGATCACGGACGATGCGTGGTGTCAGCACAGTTATACCTAGATATAGTATCTGTATATCAGTGGCGGCTCGTGCCTAGGTGTGCAGGAGTGCGCACACCACAAAGATTATTAAAGATAAAATAGCTAAAATTTATTTTAATTTTATTACGATATCTATTAAACTGTATTTATTCCATATTACAAAATTATTAGTTTTATAAACGTGAAAAGCTTGAGTTCGAAAATATCACTCCTAAAATTTAGATGAGTTATGTAATAAATACGCACCAACTGGTGTGCAGCTCGTGCTGCACATCCAGAGTCCATGTAAAATACGTTTAGTCGATGAGTGGGGGTATTGACGAATAAATGGAACCGTGGTGTGCATCTACTGCTGCACACCTGATCACAATTCACAAATTTAATTTGTATGGCGTATGCGCTATTTCAATAATAAAGTTATAGAACTGTTGGCTGAAAAACGAAAACTTGACTTCATATATAAAAATATGTAATTTTTTCATTTATTTTTTAAAATTGTTTTTAGTTACGACACTGTTGCTTGTTCTGACAGTAGATACAATTTACACCTGGTCATATGATATATGCATTTAAGTGAACCTATTATTTTCTAAAATTATGTTTAATTATCATTTTATCAAAGTAAATATTTTAATATTGACTTGGATGTGCATGTGACTAATTTTATTTTATTTTATTAATATGCATTTTCAATAATTGCACACCATCCATTTTGAACATCACGAGTCGCCACTGTAGTATATTATGACGTATACCCGCGTTCACAGTGTACAACGTGCTCTGGTTATCTGTACCGTATACATTTACGATAATTATAAATACTGATAAACAATAAAAAAAAAAACGCTTGAAAAAAGACGACAGCACTAATTAGTTGTTTAAAAAAAAATAAAAAAAGACAATTGCATTAACATCAATTGGGGTGGGATATAATCTCTAACCTACCTCTCGGGCAAGCCGCTATGTGTGTGTGTGTATGTGTGTGTGTGTGTGTGTGTGTGGGGAGATGGTATTTTGCGCCAATTTAATTACCTGTAATTTGCGCCATCAAAAGGTACATTTAAGGACGTATGTAATATGCGCCAAAATATAAAAATATAACATGTATTTTGCGCCACATATACAAATTAATTTTGGTAATTTGCGCCACGACAGAAAACAAAATAGAATATGTAATTTGCCCCACACTTTCAACTTCAATATTGTTGGAATTTACCAGCAGATAAATTTACTGATATCGCATAGGATAATATACAATAGTCAATAATACGTACCCACGTGTGTCCAATATAATATTGTTGTGTTCTACTGATAATAGACATATCGTCTCTATTAGATACGAATGAAAGAGATTAGTCTACGAAAATTATCAATGTATTGTTACATATTGTTAATATTGAACAGCAATGTCGCGAATCGTGATATTTACAGTTAGTCCGATATTAATCGCGTGTGCGTTCATGTTATTTATTTTATTTCAAAATTTTATAAAAATATAAGTAATGGAAAACAGTACAAATATTGGTGAAATTATTAAAAGCACCAGAGGCAAAGATGTATTATTATTTTCAAATTTTACGTACCGAAAAGTGCATGAATCGAAAAATGCTTCAGTACGATGGCGTTGTACTGTCAGAACTTGCAATGCAAAACTGTATACTTCTATAGAAAATATTGTAGAAATAGTTGAAATTGTAAATGAACATAACGGGCATGATCAACCAAGTATAGACAGAAAAATGTTTTCAAATGGATGTAAGAGAAAAGCTGTGGAAAATCTGTATACTAAACCAAGTAAGATATTACGAACTGAAATTTCTGAAAATATATCTAATTTACAAACTATCACTACCAATGATATATCACTAGTTCGACGTAATATTTATAACGCCCGTAGAAAAATGGTGCCACCATTACCAAAAACAATGGAAGAATAATTCTTCCATTGTTTTTGGTAATGGTGGCACTTTATTTTGCAATTATTGCAAAATAATATAAGCAATTTAGATTTGAAAACGGACCTCAATGAGCAATTTTTATTAATAAATGATCCGAACTGTCATATAATAATATTTTCATGTGACACAAATTTAAAAGTTCTATGCGAATCTGAGATTATATATATGGATGGCACTTTTGAATATTGTCCCAAGTTATTTACGCAATTATTTTCTTTGCATGGTCTATGCAATGATCATTATATACCACTTTTATTTGCATTACTTCCAGACAAAAAAACTTCAACTTACGTAAATTTATTTAAAAATATCATAAATTTGTGTAATGCACGTGAAATTTCTCTACAACCAAATTTATTTATATCTGATTTTGAAGAAGCAATTCATGTAGCATTGAGACAAGTCTGGGATGACACTAAAATATTTGGTTGTAGATTTCACCTAACTCAATCGTGGTATAGAAAAATTCAGGAATTAGGCTTATCCAACGTATATCAAAATAATAAAACAGAAGAAAGCAAGTGGCTAAACCATACATTTGGGTTGCCATTTATTTCTCCAAATGAAGTCAGTAACTGTTTTATTGAAGATTTTATGTCATCGATTCCTAATGACATAAGATTTCAAAAATATGCCGATTATTTAGTTGACACATATATCTGTGAAGAGGCTAAATTTCCACCAATAATTTGGGCTGCGAATATCGCGTCACTAGCTCTCACTACTAATGCTTGCGAATCATATCATTCACGTTTCAATTCAGAGTTCTATCACCCACATCCTACTATTTACCACTTTTTGGACGTACTGAAAGGATTTCAAACCGAAACATTGATTAAAATTAAAAGTATACATCTTAAAAAACGAAATTCTACAAAAAATAAAATTCGTTTGGAAACTTTTCAAAAAATATATGAAGACTACAGACAAAATAAAATTGACAGAAAAGGCTTAGTTTCGTCATTAAGTTATAAATATAAAAAAACGTGAGTAAGCTAAGTATTATAAGTACCTAGCTAGGTATTTTATTTCAAAAATTATATGTTATATTACGAAATTTATATTTATACATTACAATACTTATACATTTATTTATAATTATTATTATTATTATTTTTTATTTATTAAAATTAAAATGTTTCAGCATATTGTCATGCTATTACAAGTTTACTAACGTGTTCAATTACAAAAAACAAATTTAATTATAATTATAATATGACTGATTTTCATATGTTTTATTACTAAACGAAAATTTATATTTATACATTACAATACTTATACATTTATTTATAATTATTATTATTATTATTATTTTTTATTTATTAAAATTAAAATGTTTCAGCATATTGTCATGCTATTACAAGTTAACTAAATTTACTTATTTAATATACATGAAGTTCGTTTTACTTGTGGCGCTAATTACAATTTTTGTAGGTAAACGATGGCGCAGATTACATATTGCCATTTTATTTAGTTTTATTTGGCGCAAATTACAAACTTAAAAAGTGGCGCAAATTACCAAAATACAATTTTAGATGTGGCGCAAATTACATATTTTTTTTTTTTTTTTGGTTGTTTTTGGCGCAAATTACATATGCCCTGTGTGTGTGTATGTGTGTGTGTGTGTGTGTGTGTGTGTGTGTGTGTGTGTGTGTGTGTGTGTGTGTGTGTGTGTGTGTGTGTGTGTGTGTGTGTGTGTGTGTGTGTGTGTGTGAATTCGGTTAAACCGTCGAGTGTTGTAGTTATTCGTGCGATGTGTGTACACGCGTGATGCAGTACTACGGGATTACGACCGGCAAAGCATCTAGGTTAGGTATATATATATATACATTTTATAAATATATATATATATTGTATAGTAAACGATCTCGAGCCGTGCAGAACGTGCAGTGCAGTCGAGGGCTAACCCGCGGCGGCGGCGATGGTATGACCGTTGATCGTCTAGGCCGCCGAGTGGGAATCGCGCGATCCGAGCGAGTGCTAGAGGGTCGCCTCCGCACGTGGATCCACCGCGTATTGTAATAATATTATGTGTACGCGATATCCCGTGCGCCAGAGTGTGCATGATAATAATAATGATAATAATAATAATAATAATAATAACGATAATAACGATGATGATGCACAGACCGGAGAGCACGTAGTAATCCGGGAGAGTATTATTTATAATAATAAACGGGCACTTCAGAGAGATATATACAGAGAGGAAGAGAGAGGAAGAGAGAGAGAGAGAGAGAGAGAAAGCAAGCCATAGACGAGACGTCTATAAGAGACGTTTTGAGCGTAATGTAATATGCTTGGTCTAAATGGCAAAAGTTGGGTCGCGGCAACGTAATATTTGTATTGTATACGTACAACACACGCGTGTACGGGTACGCGAATATATCTTATATATATGCATAAATACGTGTGTGTGTGGGTGCGTTCGCGAATTCGAGCCGTCTCGCGGTGCCGCGGCAGTGTCGTGCAGCTCTCGCGTACACGATTACAGGGCGACGACAACCGTCTTTGTTGAAATATGTCATTTAAGTTTTAAGCGGTTACAAACTTTAGACGGCGGCCTCGTGTGTGTGTACGTGTACGACACGCACGCCCTCGCGCTCGAGTGGTTCGTCTCGGTCTACACGCACAGGACACACACACACACACAAGCGTATACGCGAGTCCAACACAATATTAGAATATTCGCTTCTCCGACAACGCGACGGCAGCACCCAAGTCTCCTATGTTAGGCTAGTTTCACACGTCTTATACGGTTTGATTCGGTTCGGTGCGTATTCGATTCGTTTTCGGTAGCGCCTAAAACGAATGAAAACTCTTCACACACACTCGGTTAGTATAAGGTAGTGATGCCCAACCTTTTTTCTTCGGTGGGCCACTTTGGTAAACAGTTATCTCCAAGCGGGTCACAAAGTCAAAAAGTAAAAAAATAATTTCACGTATTAAGACTTGTTTTCATACGTACCTTGTTTATGTCTATTGAAGAGATTATGGATTGAGGGACACTTCGTAGGTAAACATTTGTTTGATCGACTTTGAGGTTATGAACATTTAAATTTCAACCAGATTATTCGTTATGAGTTGAAGAAATACAAGCTCAAAATTCACATTAAAAATAAGTGTAAAACATTTTTTTATAGTTTTTAGTTTTATCACTATCATTATAATTGCATTTTTGCAATATTTATTCTAAAAAAATTCGTTAATTAACAGAAACATATTTTGTCATTATTTTACTTTTTTTTTAAATGTTTTTATTTTAGAAAATTCGTAAAGGGGTCACACAGAATAATTTCGCGGGCCACATGTGGCCCGCGGGCCGCGGGTTGGGCACCAATATAAGGTTCGATTCCACGACCGAATCATCGAATACGCAGTACTGCATTTTTTACTCACTTTTACCACAACGCTCACTATGGAGAAAAGACAAATTGTCGCCATGTTATTTCTCTATAGAAGAATCAAAAAACGAAAGAGGAATAATCGACTGCACTGGGTACACCCTATCCTCACCAAACGGGTGGAATTTGGTGCATTTTATACTCTTTTTCCGAAATTAAGGGAGCCCGAAGACAAATTTTCAAATCACTTCACGATGTCTACGACATCATTTGATGAATTACATTTGCCAAATGTAAATTATAAAATTTAAAACGAGAAAATGAAAATGAAATAATGTTTTCCCTTGCCGAAAACGTGACCGAACCGAAACTAAACCGTACGTGTGTAAACGACCAATTGCTTTTGTTAACTCTGGACCCGAACGGAAACCAAACGAAACCGATTCGTGTCGAGGGCTGGGCTTTCGGTTCTATCAGTTCTATCTATTAGGTACCGTATCACCGTTTCACACTTTTCCGGCGGCTACCGAAAACGAATCGAATACGCACCGAACCGAGTATGAGTATGAGTGTGAAACGAGCCTTACGCGACGTCACGGGATCGTTTAAAACCGCCTTGTGCGCATCGCGGGTCCTGTCAGACCGCCCCGGTCGCAGAAACCGTCTTTCTCGTCGCCGCCGTCGCTACCTACGGGGATCGCGTGTGTGCGCGCTGCGAGCCATGGCTTATTATTATTATTATTATTACTATTATTCTCGTCCCTATTATTTTCTTCCCGTCCCTCCATTCGGCGGCGGCTCTCATCACCCCCTTGCTCGGATTTCACTTTGGACTACACGCACCCTATGCGAACGCGCGTACACACCAGGGTGGGCACGAAAAAACCCAACCCGAAAAAACCCGGACTGCTTTTCTGGGTTAAACCCACTCAATATTTAAAAAAACCCCAGATTTATCATGGGTAAATTACACTAATAATTTTTTTTCTTTTTTTTTAGTATAATGTGAGTTTTAAAAATGTGCCTTATTATTTCAAAGTGTACCAACAGCGGATGTCCCATACGAGAAAAAAGGAAACACATATTTGTCTGTTAGTTGACTACAATCAGGTAAAAAAAAAAAAAAATTCATATGGGTTTTTTTTAGAAAAAGCACGAGCTTTTTCTCAAAAAAACCTGACAAAACTGCCCAGTTACACAACATTATTTTTGATTTTTGGATTCTTGGAGTTTTATTGGAAAAAACCCGACCGGGTTGGGTTTTTTCAATAAAGTCCAGGTTTTTGCCAGCCCTGGTATACACACACACACACACACACACACACACACACACACACACAAACACATACACACACACTCGCTGACTCACGCACACACCCAATCGTGTATAGAATTCTAAGTATTACGATGACGGCGACGATGACACTCGTAATATATCGTGTGTGCGAGTTAACATTGACGTTGAAGACAACGCCCGTTGTGTGCCGCCGTCATTTCCGCGGTTGAATTAATGACACGTCCGACCGATTTTGCCGCTGTAGTCTCGTCTCTTCAGACTCGTGGAAAGCGAAGACCGTGTCAAACGTTCGTTCCCCTTTTTCGACAATGCCACAGTACAAAAATAAGTACCAAAGAGTTATTGTCGATCGTCGAAACTCGAATAATAAATTTAAAAAAAAAAAGCCGATAAGATAATGGTGGTGGAAGTTCGTCCTTCGTCGCTTCGCTCCTCGGACAAGATAATGGTGAGGAGTGCATAGCACTTTCTATCATGGGATCACCTGGTTTACGATAGTTTAGTTGTATGGTACTTTACATTTGAATTCAATGATAAATCATTGTAAGTTAAGTACTGGATACAGTAGTTGGGTGGGATACACGAGATGCATTGCTAGATTAGGCATTATTGGATAGATTTTGGAATTATTTTATATTATAAAAAAAAAAACGATTCTGAACGAAGATGAAGATGTCAGCCTTAAATTGTAATATATATTTTATTTTAATATCCTAGATTGGGTTAAATTTACATTTGTCTATTCATGTGACTTCTTCATTAATTTTTTTATTAGAAGCTAACAATTGAAATTTTAATACAATTTAATTAATTAATAACAATGAATTACCCTCGTATTTTTTAAAATTATGGTAAGCCGAACTTATGGCCAACGTTGTATTAAAATTTCAATTGTTAGCTTCTAATAAAAAATTTTTTATGAATTTTTACCTACAAAGTACATAGCAAATATACATGATTTTGACGAATTTTGTCAATATTAGCACTTATAAACGCTTATAAAAAAATTTTGTGCCTATGTATTTTTATAATTTTTGAATGGGAGTTAGAACAACTTATGTGGACCCTTCTATTAAATTTTCAAGTATTTCGTCCGAGCCACATTTTTTTGATCAACATTTATAAAAAAAAAAATAAAAAAAATCGAATATTTCAAATGCCTATAAATTGATTAAAAATGAGTGAAATCTTTTGAAAATAAAATTATATAAAGAAAATGCCAATATAAACAACTGATAAAATTTTCAAGTTTCTACAACTTATACTTTTTGAAAAAAAAAACAATTAGCAAAAATCGTTTGAGGCTAAACCGTTGTTTAACGTGTTTTTGTAAAAATTTAAATTTCAAACACTCATAAAATTTTTTTGTCTGAATCCGGTAGAGTTTTTTTTGCAGATAATTGAAGAAAAACTAATGAAAAACCTTATACCAAATTTTCAAAACTTAGTTATAAAAGAAAAAAATTTTACGATTTTTCAACAACAAAATTATTTGCAAATTTTCGCAATTTTTACATATTTCGTATAAATTGGAACTTTGAGCACTTATAAAAAAAAATTGTGACTTACGATTTTGGATTTTTTTTTATCAGTTATGGAACAACTTATAAGAAACCTTGTATTAAATTTTCAAGATTTTCTGGCAAAAAAAAAAAAATTTTATCGTTATTTTAAAAAAAAATACTTAAAAAAATTGAAAATTTCAATTGTCTATAATTAGCTCAATAAAAGTCAAAATACTTTGAAAATTTAACGGTGTATAGAGAACGCTAATCTAAACATTTGGTGAAAATTTCAAGTATTTACATCGATTAGTTTTTGAGTTATAGCAAAATAAAAAATTTGATTTTGTCGAAAACTGGTTTTGCGTAAAATATACCGTTTTTCCCTCATTTTTTAAGGGTTTTTCCCGGCGCGTTAAAAAAATATTGAAAATTTTTAACTTTTGACCCCCCAAAGTACCAACTAGATTCAATTTCCTTTCAGAAAAGTTGCTATATAAGGCAATCGAAGCATTTTTACTGCCCCAAATCGTGTCGACAGACACAAAAAAAAAAAAAAAAAAAAAAAAAAAAAACACACATCATTGTAAAATCAATACATTCTTCACTCCGTTCAGAATCTAAAACAGTTAAAATTAATATCATCAAGTTTAGTGTGTATATAATTTAAAACTACAGTGTACTCTCGATTATCAGATGTATTCCTCCGCGGAATCGTCTGCATACCTAAATTATGTATAAAAAAAAAATATATACAGTCGGTACCATCTATAACGACGCCGATCGTAACGACCTAATGTGGGGTGCAACGTTGTTAATTTCAAGTACCCGGCAAAATTCCGTTTATTTTAACATACAAAATAACTTTTTTTTTGTTTTGACGACATTGGACGTAACAACAATATCGGCTAATACGACTAATCGGCTAATCTCATACAACGACTGTATACTACTTTTTTCACAAACGATCGTCTATATCAGAGGTATTCAAACTTTTTCATCCCACGGCTTCTTTGTGCCTTCACAAAATGTTGACGGCTCCCAAATTATAAATGACAAAAATTGAATGTTTGTATTGTATGTAATTTATTTTTATAATTCATATATCATAATGTAACGTATAAAATTGTTTTAAATAAGTAGTTAATGTAGGAAAAATTTTAATTAAATAGTTCATGTTTAATCTTAGTAAATATTAATCATTAAAAAAATCAATTAATATTACTTAATACTGCATTTTTAGTGAGATGGATGAGCTTGTTTATACTTTGTAATATGTTCAAATCAAAGTTTGGAAATAGCTATTCTCATCTCCTACTCGGCGGTCGCTTTTGACCGATATTTTGTTTTAATTACACCTAACGCAAAAAATCTGGTCTCACAGAGATACGAAGCTGCAAAAGATGTTACATTTTTCAAAGCTTTGATAAATTTAAATTTGATTTTACATAAATATTCCAAACCTAAATGAACACACCATTTTTAGTTACTAGTAATTTACTAATATACAATAAATTTAGTATAAAAAGGCTTAAATTTGAAAAAAAAATAAATACATGTATAAATATAATATATACAAATATTGGTCTTCAATTAAAAGACGCGGCTCCCTTCGACAACTTTCGCGACGCCCCTGGGAGCCGCGACGCACAGTTTGAATACCTCTGGTCTATATATTATCTAATATTATCGGGGTAATTACCAACAGATAAGTATTACACTCGGGTGGATCGACGGCGTCGCAAGCCGAGCTCGCACGAATGTTACAGTAACATCGTACACACTTGAGCATTACACTTACATTACGGCGTTACATTACACCCAAATGCTCCAGTGTGTACCCGGCTATACGTTTTTCAAAATAAAATTTAAGCTGTTAACGAGATAGAAGTAAGATACTCTTATTATGTACATATAATGAGACATTACCACAAATCTACAAATATCGGTTTGATATTTTACTCATCTCAGGGCCGTTGGACGTGTTTCATTAAAATGTTGAAGTGAATAAGCGAAACAATTTTTTTGTCGAAGAAAAGCGCGTATAATTTTTCGTTTGAAGAATAGTGAAAAAAACAGAATTCTAGTGTATAATATATTGATAAAAAAAAAAAATAATAATAATAATACGATTTGGTTATAACAACATCTGGTTATAACGGCGTATATTTTACGGTCCCTAGACCGTCGTTATAGATGATATAGACTGTATGTATTGTATCTTTCCATTGTCAATCATTATAATATTATTATGTTTAATTGGGTTGTGAATTTGTGATGGCCGTTTACTCGATAACGACGTAAAATACAATACGCTTATTTAATATTAATACACGTGTACTTTTATTGTAATACATAATATTATGTTATGTTCCTTCGCTACTAGACCCTCGAATGTACATTGTACATCATTATCGGTTTAATTGGGTAGCGTTAGTCGATTATGCGATAACGTACATTAAGGCGCGTCCACATAGTATGCAAACACGACACACAGTACACGCACATACACAGCGTTCATCAAAAACGGTGATAGTGTGGACGCGTTTGCACACATCACATACAGCGCATACGTGTGTATTTCGTGTCTGCCGGATTTTCGGTACATCAAAGAAAATTATGACTACTTATTGGACGGGGTTTTTTCATGATTTCGATGTATTTACTGTTTGAATCAAAGTCGGAACGCGACAAAAGCAAAAAATGATCATGGTCACTTTGTCAGTGTACAGGTACGGTGTAGGACTTATAAATTATAATAATGTTTTTTCAAATTACATAATTTAATCTTAGGTCCAATTAATTGAAGGAACATTTCAAAATCATTCATACGACAAAAATTTGAGAAATGAACAGCACTATTCATTTTCAAATCAATAAATAAGTCTGTTCCACTATAACGAACACGGTATTTAAAAATTTCACTAATCCAAAATCGACGATTTTTTTTTAATTTGTTTTTTTTTTTTTTTTTTTTTAACTACACTATTCATAAGTTATCAACACAAGCTAGCTCTTATATTATCTTCAAATATAAATACTTATAAAGTAAAATATGAGCATTATATCAATAATAAATTTAATTTGATAATATATAGTTCACTTTAATATTTTACATACTTACATTTAACATTGAGCATACACCAGTCACCAATACACCACCTTTAAGACACAATAAGAACACTGCACATATACAGACATGCAGTGGAAAATGAAATACCTGTTGATACTGTTATAGGAGAGGATAAAAGATTAAATTAATTGGTCATCTTCAGTTTTTTATTCTCACTATAGTTGTTATCTTCTAAAACGGTATCTTGGGATGTGCCTATAAGATATAGATACAATTAATAATAAAATTAAATATGATTTTTATTATATATATATATAAGCTATTGCTTACTTTTTGTCACGGTGATAATATTACTAGTTATAGTATTTGCATTTGAAACTGTACTAGGCTCCTTCTTGGACCAAAAATCATGCAATGTCCTTTTACTCATGTTTGAGCAACAGAACAGAACACTTAACGATAGAAAGGTGGTTATATAAATGAAAATGAAATATGTAATATGATATTAATATATAATATTATTATATACCCCCCCCCCCCCCGTAGACACGCTTATGTTCATAACTACGTACGCGGCACAAGCAATCATTAATTTATCATCCGTATCACTCATTTTTAAAAAAAATACCTATATTCCACTCTGGACGAATACGAAAATCCAACTGTGTTCAGTGTTTACGCAACTTACACCATTCACGTACAACACGAAAATCAAATACACTAAATACTATGTGTACGGTAAACTTGTGTGCAGTATGTGATGTTTGCAAACATCACACATGATTCAAGCGCGTGAGTTGCGTGTCATGTTTGCATACTATGTGGACGCGCCTTTATACATTGCGTTTGATCACTTATAACGCGTATTATACTTATAATAAGTCTTTTGTCTACTGTACAAACACACGTATCGACTAGAACTTCGCGTTAGGCCGGGCGCAAATTGAGACGTAGGCGACGCAGCGCAGCGCAGCACAAGGCTGACTAGGACCTACGCTGAGTAGGACCGAACTGCGTGACCCGTGTGAGCGAATATTATTACACAGTATTTCAACGCAGTTTCGTGTGGTCATTCGATGAAAACATTTGAGATCGACATGATGGCTCACGAATTATTTAAGTTAGATTTAAGTTCGGAATCTGATTCTGACGAGGAATTGGATGAACTGGTTTTATAT